>VUQI01062369.1:110225-135716 GCA_015106735.1 Paratilapia polleni
CACCGCCCCCCCCCCCAAAAAAAAAACAAAAAAAAAACCCCCCCCCCCCCCCCCCCCCCCCCCATTGTGGGTGGAGAGCAGCTGTACTCAAAAACACAGGAAGACAGAACTGATTATCTCATGCAGACCTGAAGTGGTTACTTCTCTCTTAGGAGGTTCTATATGTGGCATTGAAAGGAGAATAAAGCCATTTGCACCTGCCATTCACAGGCATATTTACTAAACTCTGCGGCATAGGGCCTTGAGAATAAAGAACAGAAGAAGTGGGGTGAGGAATTATTTATTAAGCCAAAGGAGTCCAATTTTTAGAAGGAATAGAAAGGATAACTCTCTGGCTTTTCCCTGTTGGTCAGACACTGTCAAGGGAAAAAGTGAGCAGAGCTGAGCAGAGCAGCAGTAAGTATCACCCCGACTGAGGAAGAAAGAAAGAGAGTGGGCGATGAGGAGGAGGAAACAAAAGGAGAAGGGAGAGGGGAATTGCAGCATTGCAGCACCACACAAATCTGGAGAAAAGCACACCTTTGGGGAGAACATGCTGGTAGAAGTCTTACACAGAACTAAAACTAGATTCTCTGCTGTATTCAGCTGCATCACAGTAAATTAAAACATAGAGGGAATCAGCTGTATTATGGCAATCAGCAGGCTTTTTCAACTGCTGAAGCTGTGCAGCTCATATGCTTTTATCCCCTCCACTATGTAAATTATGAACAGAAAATTGAGTGAAATGTCCCCATCAGCCTAATGTATTATGTGCATTAAGCTAACACAATTTTCAGCCTGCAGCACTAAAACACAGTCCCAACTCATAATGTGAGAGCAAAACTCTACCCTTATGGTAATGTATGGAGAATTAGAATTAACCCTGCCAGGGATGAACCAGACATCAGGTCATCCTATAATCCAACCCTTGCATCACGTGACTCTGAAAATCCACATTACATGCCCAAAAGTTTGTAGAAATGCAAAAATTAGACCAACATGGCTCCACCTTCAAAGCCATGAGCATTAATCTCCTGGTTTAACAGCCTTCTCACAAGATCTTAGAACCTGAATGGTTGTAGGGATTTGCCTCTCTTCAGTCACAGGAGCACTCATGAGCTGAGAACTGTCAGGTGATGAGACCTAGCTTACAGTCTACTTCATCTCAACAATTCCATGTTGGATGCTCTGAAGTCAAATCTTTACACTTGAATATGCTTTTGGGGCATTCAAATAGGAACGGTTCCTCAATCAGTTCTTCATAGCTGGAAGCACACTGCTGTCTGTGATATCACTGTGTGTATAGAATTAAAACTTTCCACCATATCACTGAGGGATCTTGGTCAAACCATAAAAAGCTACATCACACTAAAAGTACATTTTTGTGTTATTTTTTTGCCTTTTTCAAACAGGTGTGTTTCAAACAGACATGTTTGTTGCTTGTTCCTTTGTGATGGATGGCAACTGAAAATTACAAAAAAATAACAGCAACTGAAGGTCGAGGCAACCCAGAGTCACCACAAAAAAAAAAAAAGGTCAAAACCTAGCCAACATGGAAACTTCTCAAACTATACCTGCAGAATAACTCACCTCTGTGTTGTCTATGTTCAGAATGTCCCACATAATCACCACCTAGAAGTAGCATTTTTCGAAGTTCAGCATTTTTCTCCACAACAAAGCTATCACAACCTCATTATATCCACCTGAAAGTAGCATATAGGATTTCTGGAAAGAAAGCGCACACGGGTTCTAGCAGTACAAGCTGATGCTAAATGAGTTAAAGACTCTTCACTGACTCTTTTTTGGGAGGGGGTCACTACTGAAACTATTCAACTATGGTGTATCTGAATGTACTGCACTCATAGAGTCATCACCACAAAGTGACAATACATCTTTACCAATCTGACAATACATGTTGCATTATAGTAAAAACTCTGCAAAGTGAGAGTGCACAAAAACGCAACACGGCAGGATTATTGCAGATCTGTGCAATAATATCTAAATCATGCAACCAAAAGGTTTAAGAAAATAAATATTTTTCCCCATCCCAGGCACATTTAGTAAGTATGTCTCAGCCATGCTCACCACTTTTCAGTGTCCTTTCTATCATTCTGTTGTAGTTTCTGCTATTTTCAGCATTTCAGTATTTGGAGTCTTCCTGACTTTGTAGATTTTCTTTCTAAATGTCAATATATTGTCAAATTTTTGAAGCCATTTTTTGTAGTTTCCTTGTAGTTTATCTATTTGTCTGGGTATTCTTCTCAAGTTGCAGTCTGTCAAGCTCTCAGGGCCACTGTAGACTACAGGTACTCAAAGGACCAAACCCTTCAAGCTTACAGGGTCTTAATATTTCATACTGAGAAGACTGATTTTCAGTGTTCTCTTAACTTTTTATTTTTCAGGATTTAAGCAGAAAATGCTGACCCAAGCTGAGAGACCCTCAAGCACCGGTGGTTTCACTGACTAAACCCTATATATATTTATATACACAATAAAACACCTTATTGTTTCCTTAACCTAACCACAATCAGTCTGGGGCTCATTTCATTTTAGAGCCGACAGCCATGAGAGTACGGGATGGATGTGGAAGGAGTGTAGACTGATAGAAAAGGGCTGCAGGTGATTCATCTTTGTGAGCTGGGCTTGGTCAGTTGGACACAGAAGTGCAGGCAATGTCTGGTTTTAATCAATGGAAATCCCACCTGGAGCAGAGACTGAAAGAGCCAAAAAAAAAAAAAAAAAAGAGAAAGGCAAAAAGAAAAAAAAAGGAAAAAAAAAAAAAAAGAGCAAAAAAAAAAAAAAAAATTGAGAGTGGCTTAGTGAAAAGGAGAAAATTGGTAAGAGAGAGACATCAAGCAAGGAATGAAAAACAATGCCACAGCCGAGAGACAGAAAATAAGACATGTTAGGAATTAAAAAGACAACTTATGATGAAAAGGATGATACACAGTAAACAGGAGAGAATAAAAGACAAAGATAAATGTTGAAAGTATGACAAGAAGAGGGGCGGAAGACAGCAAGAATTAAACCATTTAACATGCAAGGGGCTGGGAATCAAGCTCCCAATCCATCTTTTAAAGTGCAGGAATGAAACCCCCATTCATCATCGAGCTGTGAGGATATAACTAAAGAAAAGGAAAGTGGCAGGTAACCAATGCCCCTGTCTGTTATCGAATTCTTCTCCTGGGACGACAGCAAAGAGTTCCTGACTTTCTGAAAGGCAGCAGGAAGACAGAAAGAGCGTTTGATGAAGTAATTTGGTGTTTACTGACACAGACTCATCCGTCATACACGCAGTTTGCTTAACAACTCTTGAAATGGAAGTACTTAGCAATTAAGATTGAGTTGCAGAACGGAGAGACAGGTTCAAATTATATGTGATGCAGTAAAGGAGGCTATTAATTTGGGTTCAAAGAGAGCTCGGCCCGAGGGGGGGAATAAAAGGAAGCGCTAAAGAGTGTTACACTGTCTGAGTGTGTATAGGCATGGATATCATGTGCATTCTCAGTCTGAAAGTCTGCTTACAACTGATTCCCAATTCACTAAGACAAAATGTTTGAGCCAACACAACATAATTAACTTACTTCTGACAACACTTTAAACAAACTTAAGGTGTCCTCTGCAGAACCTGCACAAGTCAACACAAGGTAGTTTGCAAGTGATACATTATTAATTCAGGTTTCGTCAGCCAGGCGAAGAAAGAACATTTCCTAGCACAATTCTGTGAAGCAATCAAAGTTGTGATCTAAGCATCCCTCTTCTGTCAGGCCTCTCAAAGCAGCAGATCAAAGCTTGCTGGGATACAATCTGGCGTGAATGAGGCCAATGTTGCTTCCAAATTTAAAACCACCCTTATTCAATTTCTGCTTCATTTCACTTTATGGCATCCAGGAGCCCACTGAAAAACAATTCTGGGTTCTTGAGGACATGGGGATGGAAAGTCATTCAAAAGTGGCTGAAAACACCTAAATCCAGAAACAAACATTAAAGTGGCAAAAAACAGTTTTTTTATTTTTTTGCTTTAATCAATGACTATGAAGTAAATGTTACCAGATCACTGTAATTGCTATAGAATAATGGCACCATCGTAGTTTAGATTTGGTCCTGATCAGACTGGTTTTCACAATGCAAACTTGTGAAAACCAGAGTTATAGAATCTCACTGTAGAAACTCTACAGGGCAAAAGAAAGAAGAAGAACCCCGTTGTCAGAACAGGCAAAAAAAAAAAAGTGAAGAGGGAGACTGACAGAAACTGAAAGCTAAACAAGAACCCCAGATAAGTAAACTATATGGGCAAAAGTATTGTGCCACCTACACGTTACACCTATAGAGCTGCTCAGCCATGGAAACCCATGGCATGAAGCTCCTGGCACAGAGTTTTTGTGCTGATGTTAATGGCAGAGGAGGTTTGGAACTCTGCACTTACTGAGTCAGCAAAGCGCATGCGCCTCAGCACTCGGCGACCCCACTCTGCAACTTTACGTGGTCTGCTACTTCGTGGCTGTGTTGCTGTTGTTCCTAAACACTTTCACTTTGCAATAATACTACTTATAGCTGATTGTGGAATATCGAGGAGGGAATAAATTTCATGAACTGACTTGTTGCAACGGTGGCATCCTATTACAGGACCACTCTTGAATTCAGTGAGCACTGTAGAACGAGCCATTCTTTCACAAATGTTTGTAAAGGCAGACTTCATGGCTAGGTGCTTGATTTTATACACCTGTGGCAATGGGACTTAAAACACCTTAGTTCAAAAATTAAGAGGTGTGGCCCAATGCTTTTGTCCATATAGTGCATTTACTCGAGGAGAGCACTGGGACTTGAGAGGGTGACATTCAGTTGGCATTATTTGTTCTAGATTAGTAAGTAACAACACCTGCTTACTTAATAGCCTGCAACTGGATGCTTTTACAATGGAAAGCAATTAAGAACAGAGCCCCAGCACTTGGGGACCAAAAATATTAATATACAGAAATCTGTCATGTGAAAAACCAAGTATGGCTATTACTCAGATAATACACTATATTGCCAAAAGTATTCACTCGTCTGCCTTCACACGCATAGGAACTTGAGTGACATCCCATTCTTAATCCATAGGGTTTAATATGATGTCGACCCACCCTTTGTAGCTATAACAGCTTCAACTCTTCTGGGAAGGCTTTCCACGGACGGAGTGCCAGTGCCAGACGGAGAAGCGTGATTTGTCACTCCAGAGAACACGTCTCCACTGCTCTAGAGTCCAGTGGAGGCGTGCTTTACACCACTGCATCTGACGCTTTGCATTGTCCTCGGTGATGTAAGGCTTGGATGAAGGCTGCTCGGCCATGGAAGCCCATTCCATGAAGCTCTTGACGCACTGTTCTTGAGCTAATCTGAAGGCCACATGAAGTTTGGAGGTCTGTAGCTATTGACTCTCCAGAAAGTTGGCGACCTCTGCGCACTATGAGCCTCACCATCCTCTGACCCCGCTCTGTGATTTTACGTGGCCTACCACTTCGTGGCTGAGTTGCTGTCGTTCCCAATCGCTTCCACTTTGTTATAATACCACTAACAGTTAACTGTGGAATATTTAGTAGTGAGGAAATTTCACGACTGGACTTATTGCACAGGTGGCATCCTATCACGGTACCACGCTGGAATTCACTGAGCTCCTGAGAGCGACCCATTCTTTTACAAATGTTTGTAGAAGCAGTCTGCATGCCTAGGTGCTTGATTTTACACACCTGTAGCCATGGAAGTGACTGGAACACCTGCATTCAATGATTTGGATGGATGAGTGAATACTTTTGGCAATACAGTGTATATCAGTGTTAATTAAGTCATTTTCCCCCCCGGAGGGCCCTGTGCCAGGACCAGACCCTATCTGTTACAGCATAAAAATGCAATCACTGCTATTTTTCGAAGGGTGCCAGGCATGGCGCATTCACTGAAAATGCCTGTTAGTGCTACTGTGGTTAAATTTATGTATTATGTGCTTCATTTCTGTTGCAGCAAATCTGTCGCAGTTGCAAATTTCGAGAGCAGGTTCAATAATGTCAGTGCTTCCTGACTCATGAGATTGTCATTTACACTCTAATCAACAGTTTCATTTGGATAGGGTGGAAGCTACTGGAATTTTTCAAATATCACTCTGGCCTGGTAAAAAGGACAATGAGATGTATTGCATTTCAAAATTGAAATAAGTGTCTCTCATGCAAAAAGCCCAAAGTTGTTCATTTTGGCCTCACAATTTTGCAACTTGTACTTACTAAAGATGGGGATGTATTTTTTTTTCAGCTGCGAAATTTCAGCTTAGTGTGTAAACTAAAGAGGCAAAAGTAGGTATCATTTACATTTTTTGCTGCCAAAACAGTACCTTAGTTTTAGTAATGATTTACATTTATTTAATTCTTGATTATTTAAATCATATCAGCTATATCCTCAAATTTGACACATAAGCAGCCTTATCTGAATTTTGTCTAACTTAAAAGCTGTAAAATCTGAAAAACCAAACTGACAAGATATTTTAGTGCACAGTTAGTGAAAGGCAATTCATTCTTGCTGCACTGACATATTTCAGTGAATACCAAAACATGAGCTTTTCCCTCATATGTTACAGAGATCAAGAAAGCCTTCTGAAGCTCAAATGTGTGATTTTGGGCAGTTTCAATACAACTGTGACTTAATATTAATCCATGAAAATCTGAAGAAAAGACTTTAAATGAAGGAATTATAAAGAAGCCACTAAACAAAGTGCCACTGTGGTTTGTGTAACTAAACCACAAACAGCTATGGAGGCTGAATGGTGTGCTCTGATAGATGTACTGCAATCACAATAAGCATGAAATGGGTTTGACTCAGTCAGCAAGAGAGCCAAAGGAAAGCAGCAATTTAAGAAGAATATGGTCATTCTGACATAAAAACCTCAAACAAGATAAACTAACATTTTACAACCAAAGCCTCTCAATAGATGAGCTCCAGAGTGCATATTTTGCATCACTCCACTCAGACTGAATGGATAGTAATGCCTTTATCATCAGCCAATAAAAAAAAAAACCCTTTTGTCAGTTTTGCACATCTTAGATTCCTTACTCATAGCCTTGGGTCTACAGTATGCTTTGAAATCGTCCACCTGTGGTGCATTAGAGTCTGGCACCAACACAAAGACAAAAACGAGAAGTGGCACTGGAGGAAGAGGATGGCTTGGGGTGGCATAAGTCTTTTAGCCTCTGTCACATTCCCGTGCCAGCTAGCTGTCTATGTGTCCCTGGAGGCTAAATTCACCACACTAGATCACAGGGAGTATGAGAAACACATAAACACACACGTATACTGTAGCACAGAGCACTGTCCTGTCCTCTGTCCTCAGTATCAAATGGCTGTTGTCAGCAGATGCAGGGCCACTATGCTGGATTCAGGCCAGGGCATTTTATTTCAGAACATTTTATAGCACCCAGGTCATTCTGCTGCATCACAGATCTGAGCTGCCTCAGTCATCACAAAGTTACCATTATGGCTTTTAATACTGATATTAAACTACAGTACTTAGAAATTATGGAACCATATCAGCTCAATGAGTTACAGAAGAGGTTTTCATCATAAGCTACTGTAAAACTACTTTTTCTTTTTAATAGTGGGCTTCTTTCATTTTTTTCTGCAAACCTGAAACATTTTCAGGCATTTTGTATCCACATTTCAAGTTAATGGGTATCCACAACTGGACCATAGAATATTAAAAAGTGTTATTCTAAAAGATTAAATATTTTGTCAGCATTCAGAAACTATTTTTCACAAGGTTTGAGAGTGCTGAGGTTAAGATGGTATATGTTGCTGTTGAAAGCTAATAAAATGACTGCTGTTCTATCATCGATATTCAGTTCCACAATTTTATAAGCGTTTGATTTATAAGAATAGGAACAAAAAAAAAAACAGACAGTATCATGTTGTGATATATAGAGTTGCATGTCCCAGTTTGGGCCAAGCTTTAGCTGTCGGACAGACAGCCTCACATTTGACTCTAGAATACTTTAGTATATAGAGGAGTTCATGTTCAACTCAATAACTGCAAGATGCCCAGGTCCTATGGCTGCAAAACAACCCCAAATCATCACCCCTGCACCACTGTGCTTGACAGTTGCTATGAGGTGTTTGTGCTGATCTCCACTTTGGTCCAAAGGACATTGTTTCAGAAATCTTGTGGTTTGTTCAGATGCAAACCTAAGCTGTGCTGGCACGTTCTTTTTAGAGAGAAGAGGCTTTCTCCTGGCAACTCTTCCAGAGAAGTGATACTTGTTCAGTCTTTCTATAATTCTACTGTCATGAACTTTAACATTTAACATGCTAGCTGAGGCCTGTAGAGTCTGAGATGTAGCTCTTGGATCTTTTGCAAGTTCTCTGAAATTTCATGGTCTGACCTTGGGGATGAATTTCCTGGCATGTCCACTCCTGGGAAGATTGACAACTGCCTTGAATGTTTTCTACTTGTGAATATTTTTTCTTACTGTAGAATAATGGTCTTCAGATTGTTTGGAAATGGCCTTATAATCCCTCCTAGACCGATGGGCAGCAACAGTTGCTTCTTTAAGATCATTGATGATGTCTTTCCTCAGTGGCACTGGGTTAACATATACTTGCTGATGATCAGCAAGACCTGGGTGCTACTTACCCTCTTAATTCCTATGGAAGCAGTAAGGCTGCACTTAGTTTTTCACACACATTCTTCGATATTTTGTTTAGTTTTTGTTAAAGAAATAATGATATGATGTAATATGTCATGTTTTGTTGTTCATCTGAGGTTGTATTTATCTAATTTTAAGACCCGACCCCAATTTTAGGGACCAAATTACTTTTGTTGTGTCCTGATATGTAAAACTTTAGAATTGAAAGAGGATGTACTTTTTTTTTTACCATGACTGTATTCCTGTATTTTATTTTTAAAGTTATATGATGTAATTATTAAATGTTGAGTTGCGTTTAAGAACAGATAGATTGGTGCACTGGCTCATAAAACCACTGACAATATATGTGTAGGATATGAGTTAATACAACAATGTTGTTGTATGCTGTGTAAAACAAATACTCAAAAATATTAGCTATCATATTGTGTCGGTAACACCTGCAGAGCAGAGCAAGCTTGTGGAGATTACAAGAGAAAACAAAAAAGTTAAAATGTGGGTCTCTTCAAATCTTACAGAGTTCCAGGATGCCAAATTTATTACCAGTGAAAGTGAGTGAAACTAATCCAAGACACACAACTCATGGAAGAACAAACAATTGAAGACACACCAGGAGCTTCCTGCTAATAAATATTCATCACAGTAAAATGCAGCCACTGGAAAACATTCATTTAGATCACCTGCATTTACTTTCTTGATACAAAAACAAATCGCAACATGGAAGAGACACACAAAGAGGCAGAAATAAAACAAGAGGGACAGAGAAATGACACCTAAAGTTAAACAAAGTCGAGCCACCACAAATTGGCTGTCCTCGACCAACAGGCCCATGTTTTATGTCTTGGTTATCCCTCGCACCCCTGAACACAAGCAGCCTGTCATTTGTGCTGCCTTAATGAATAGGAGCACATCTTCAGCAAAGTCAAAGACGCGTGGGCATGGCCGCCACCACTGCTGATTTGTAAATCGCCAAGGATGTCTGGGCATCGCGCCAGCAGGGGCATGCTGTCAAAGCAGCAGGGGGCATCGAGGCTGGCTGGAGCGGACTACTTTTCTGACAACTAAAGCTAAGAGAAACAAGTTTCCAGTCCAGCTGTGTGTGTTAACTGGAATTCTGTGCAATGCCACGTGTTTAATATATAATAAAGCCTATAATGTTATTTAAGCAATGTATTTCAAAATGTGTGGCAAAAGTGTTCCTGTTTGAACAGCACATTGCCTCTGGGCATAAGCCACATAAGGCCCACAGGGAAATACTTGCCCCAGTTTTGTTGCAGAAGAACTTCACTGGCCTGCACAGAGCTCAGACAACCCCATTCAACACCTGGAATGCTCACTGCAAGCCAAGACTTATCAACCAACATTAGCGTTGGACTACACTAATGATCGAGTGGCTGAATGGGATTAATTCCCTGCAGAAAGGGTCCAAAAGGTCCAAGTGTTCCAAGAAGAGTGGAGGTGGTCGAAGCAGTTTGATGCTCATGGTTTTGAAATGAGATGTTCAACCATCACATACGAGTCTTCATACTTGTCTTCAGGTATATACTTAAAATGTCTAGGCTCCAACAACAAATTCATATCCAAAGATACAATCAGACTTCATTTTAAAGTGCTGTGAATCAGTTCCAACCTACTGGGGCCACAGGTTACAAGTCGGGATCTCAATATTGGAAACACTAAGAGTTAAACAATCTGATCTCTCAAGGTGAGATACAGAAGACCCTTCCACATGTAAACTGAGATATCTGCATGTAATAACAGCTTATGAGCTGTGCCAGCCTGCTGTCTTAGTCAAAGGACCCTATCTTCATGACCAGTGCAGGCAGCTTGAGAATTTGCAAAAGACACAGAGCTTCTGCAGAATAACCACAAACACCTCAAACCGGTCGATTATAACTTGGCATTCTGTTGTTTATGTTGCACAATTAGGACTACAGCAGCTCATCAATCCTGTGTCTCACAGCTTCCTTTCCAACTTTTCTGGCAACATTATTGAAATGTGTTATGCTGAAAACACCACTGTGTGACATTTTATTTCATTATTAATTTCTCCTGTCATAATAAAATTAAAAAACAAACAAAAAAAAAAAAAACATCTGTGCCTGGCACCAAATTTATGTTGTTTTGTCTTCATTTCGTGCACTCTGCAAAATCCAGACATCGACATTTGATTCTTCTCATATTTTTCCTCAGATTGCAAAGCTGCAAAGCAATAAGACTGTGTGATTGGCAGACAGTCAATCTATCAGTCACCACAGCGTCCCCTTTATATTCAACTTCATCTAGCCCTTCTGCACTTTGCACGTGAAACACAATAGCAAGTGCTCTTGGAGATTCAGTTTGTGTGCCCAAGACATACTGTTTTGAGTTTTTTGATTGTGCTTTCTTAATTACAACATGGCCCTAAGTCTTCAACATCCCAAACTTTTAGAGTCCACGTCTGCAAGATAAAAGTGGTTTGAGAGAGCTGTGTGAAGAGTATTTCTTTCCTGTTCACTGTTCCCCAAGGGCAACATAATTCACAGGAGCCAGAATGAGAAGTGAATCCAGAGCACCACAGAAAATGAGAGAGCAGCATGTGTCTAAATAACACACACAAGCCTGTCTGACCCTGTGGTAATTGCCAGTGCTGTTGCAGTGACGTGATGTAAGTATTCACCTGCCTGCCTTCATCATCCAGCCATTCATCCAGCCAGGTTTTAGTTAACAGACCAAACCACTGTAGTGTAATCAAGTAAATAAAGCCTTGTGGGTTAGATGTAAATTCGATTTAGTGCAGCTGAGAGGAGGCACAGAAATAACAAGGTCAAATCTCTGGAAATTGATGCAATTTAAGATACTACAAGGAGATATTATAACGAGAAGGGACCGGCAGGGCATTTGGACAGTGAAAAATGTGGTGGGCATAACTCACAGCATATTTTTTTACTCTTTCACTTGTTTAAGATATGCATTTTGGCCTAAATCTAAAATGACTCCCTTGTGTTTTGGGTTGTTTATTTTTAACTAATTTAACTAAAGAAATTACTCTTGAGTTTTTTGGATTATTTTTTTCAAATATAAGCCACATTTTAGCTCCTGACACTGCACACATGATGACACCTGAGCTCGAGCCTCCAATATTTAATGAAAAATGTGATATGTGGTTGACAAGTGGCAAACTCCAGTGCTCAATAATTAAGCTAACACAAACGTGCCAAAAACTGCAGTTCCTTGACTGGCCACTTGAGGATGGTTCCAAAAGTCAATCCCCACAGATTCTCATGTTAAACTTTACAGAAGAAATAAAGTGTTTACAAGTGGGTACAAAAAACTGTTTTAGTCTCTATGAATATCTTCCCCTTTTCATAACAACTACATGGTGGGTGTTGTTTTTGTGCATGTCTGTTTTTTTTAAGGTTTGAACTTAGGGGTGTGGACACTTTGATAGGCAGCTGTAAATGGCAGCAAGCCTCACCTTGCTAATTCAAGTCACTGAACTGGACCTCTCAACCGTCTCAATTGTGTTTGTGGTGTTGGTGCCTTTTGAAGGCTTTGAAGGTAATTATCTTCCAAAAAATATGTTTTTTTTTCTGAGGTACAGGCCATCCAGGAAGCTTGTGCTTCAGTCTTCATGAGTGAAAAGTAAGGCCTCAGTCATACAGGCATAGAGACCTCAGTTCGCTAGGGAAAAATATGTATTCTGAGGACAAAGTTAGACTGAGGGCTAAGTAGTAAGTATCTGTGTCTGTGCATTGCATACAGTTTATATGTGCAGCCAAGCTTGCTAGCTAGTGATAACTTAGCACTTCACCCTCTTGTCCAAATATTTCTTTAAAAAATTCAACATGGCGGTGGCCAAAACACTAACTCCGAGGCTTCAAAACCCAGTTCAGAAAACAATGAGTGACACTATGATGGCTGTCCATCTTTTGTATACAGTCTATGGTTGAAGTAAGTAGTAAGTAAGTAGTAGTAAGTGAATGTCTGAACTTTAAAAAATGTTTCTGTTAAGAGAGTTAAGACATAAATGAGGGAGGATATTGATAAATAAACTAGGTGTTTTCTCAGTGCACCTGTCCTTGCTCTGTCCAGATGTCTGTTTAACAATACATTTGCCATTAAGAGAGACACTACCACATTCAAAACCACTACTGGGACCTGAGCCATAGTTTAAAGAAAACTGCTCATGGTGGGTGATGAATGGGGCTGCTGGCCAAGACTAGCAAGAGCAATCTGCTGTGAGCGTTGGCAGACATTTACTCTGCCATAAAACTTCCAGCAGCTGATTAACACAGAGCTAGAAAGTCCTCGACTCCTTTCCTTCTGAAATACCTGTGGTTCTTTAGCGTTTTGTAAACAGAAATTAAAAACACAGCTAACCCGCCATTTATTGCACTGCGGTCAGTTAAAGGAGCCATATAGGTTTGGAAAAATGTCAAGGTTATGTTACCTCTTGAATGAATGCACAATGGAATGCCTTTATGTGTGGAGCTAATTTTTCATGTCTTTTAAAATATCTTACACCAGCACTGTATAGTCACTGAAACCAATATAAGATGGCAAGCCAGAGGGTCAGGTGACAGAGAGCAAAAAATGTCTGTAGGTGGTGGACATGGGTTCCAGGTGCAAAGGTCACTGAAGAGGATTAACAGCAGTACATGACATCACACACTCTGCAGTACAGTGACCCAGCAGAAGCTTTCAGCCACAGTGTTACAGACGAGTGGTGGAGTAAAGGGGCAGAGGAAGGAAAGTGCAGTGACGTGCGAAATCCCAAGAAGAGAGCAAGATCCTCAAAAGGAGTTCTAATAGGCCTAAGGATCCAGGTGGGCTACATGAAAGAGGAACAGGTACCGTATCGAAGCTTTGAGGTCTTTTTTATATGTGTCTCCAATATGAAGCGAGAATAAGGTGTGTGCATGTGAGTGTGGTGTTTTGTGCGAATATAGAGGTGGACTATTCGAATATTGCGGTGGCGTTTATAAGGCCCATACTAAACTCTTTCCATCATCTGAACCCTGCTGGTTAAATATCCAGACACAGTGTTTCCTGAGAGTTTCTTGTTTGGGGTGGCGGGTGGGGGTGGTGGATAGAGGGAGCACAGTTGGCTGCTTATCTCTATCATGCAGACGTTTGGCCCACGGTCTTCCATCACTTCACTTCCTTGTTAACAGGCTGTATGGTAATCGGAGTGCCACGTGACTCAACAGTAGCCCTTCTCCCCACGCCACCTGGGAAAAAGGCCACTTCGACTTGTTTGATGTTTCAGAATAAGACGCATTTATCTCAGCGCAAGATGCTGAGACAAATGTTCTGCCATTAATCAGCGGGATGGAGAGGATTGATTTTAGGAGACACACAGGTGAATCTCATTTCCTTCTTGGCTTAATCCAACATTTCAATTTACTCTGGCTTTCATCCACCAAGTCAAAAAGTAATAGATTTTTATGTAATAAATAATTCACACGATTGTGATTAAACCTCTAGCCATTCTCGTGCTTTTGAGACGAGGTGTTGGGCGCAGCGTGGTCTTTAATACTCCGATGGTGACAACGGGGCTCTGAGAGTTGACTGTCTCTGTTTCTGCCAGGACATTAATCACTGTCACACTCCTCTCTTTCTCTTTCTGCCTCAGTCTCAAGCAGACCCTCCTGCCCCCACCGAGAGCCACTTCTATCGCCATAGTAACCAAAGCTAACTGCGAACCCAACTCAGCAGTGCTGTAGAGGTACTGGGGCACAAAAATGTGTTTATGATTGAACACTTAAAGCTAGAGGGGGCCAAGCGTAGACACATTGTACTTTCTGTTCCACTTTGTTGACTTGCCTGTCAGACTTGTCAGTGGCCAAAGACAGAGCAACCTTTGTTCAATGCAATGCAGCTGATCCTCATGTCAAACTTCAAATAAGGACCATGGTCATAATCTGAAGGGCCTGCACTCACAGTACTTACTGTTGTGCTCATTTCAGACCTGTGGTCGGATATGTTCTCCACCTGCTAGCTAATGAGTCCTTAATTAAGGCTACAGTGTTGCAGCACCATTCCCCTGTAAGCCTCACCTCCAGAATTGAGCCTATACAGCTCACACGCAACATGAATCACAAATCAGCCACTTTGGCGGAGAAAAAGAACAAATTCCGGTGTGTCGTTTGGCTTAAAACCAAGAGATTTCTGGCAAGAGCCAAACAAAAAGGTCAAAAGACGCAGCAGAATAATTTCTCCTGAAAGTCTGACAGGTTAAGCTGGAGTACAGCTCAGTGCTCATTGCTACTCAGGTCAAATAGCAAAGAAAAAAAAGCAGATGCAGACAATGAATAATAGCCTGATCAGATTCTCTCTGAAAATGCTGAAATGTGTTGACACCTCAGATGTGCAATAGGCCTATAGCTGCCACACAAAATAATAGTATGTGATCTTTGTTATTGCTTCCCTTTGTCCCTCGTTTCTCAATTCAGAACCATGCTGTGTCTTGTAAAAGTACACGTCTATATATGCTGATTTTCCAGAGAAAGCTGACAGCAGGCCTTGATTATTTTGGATTGAGAGGAAGAATAACACAGCTGTGAAGATTAGGTAACAAAAGGTTTTTCAGATTTCAGTATGGTACCTGAGGAGATAAGTAATTATTCAACACACACGCCTCTTGTTATCTGGTCAGGGCAGCAATAATACAAACTGTATAAAACATTCAGAGAGGCAAACATGAACTTGTCACAATAAAGGAAATCAGAAAAAAACAAAGGGTGAACATCATGACAAAGTAGACATCAAAAGCTACAAAAAAACTGCATGTGGGATATCTGTGTCAGTACGCTTTAGTGCATTTGATCTTACTGGAGCTATACTGGCTTTGGAGTTGTCAATGTTGCTTTATCTACTAGTTCAAAGTAGCAAAGTGGAGCCCAACCAAAATAGGATTTTTAAAACCGATACCAATACCGATATTTGGTGATTTAAAAATCCTATATTCCGACTAATCCGACTCTGCTCAGATCAGCTGATTGTTGTGTTTGTGGCATATGTTGCCAACAGGGAAGTTGCAGAGTCCTCTCTGGTGGACAAACTATACAATGTTAACACTCATAACATGGCTGAAGGGTGTTTCTCCCACCTCTTCTTTACTCTTTTATTTTTTATTTATCTCCTCCCTTCTTCATTAACAGGTTCTGGCAGTGCTCCTAAATGCTGCAGGTAATTGTGGGGGGGAGAGGGCGGGTGCTGGCAAGGCACATAACATTATGGCAACATAACATGAACCAACGTTTCACTGTTTTTTGTACAATAACAATGAATTTTTAAACCTATTACACTGTGAAACACAAGGCAACACATTTAGGACGCATAAAAATGATGACACCTGTCCCATGGTCCTCCCAGGACAACTCTGTCACTCTCTGCTCTCCAGGTACATTACATCTCAAGCCATTATCTGGAAGAAGGACAATAGCACTGAATCATATTTTGTGCTGCATAATCATTAGGCTCATACTGCAAATCACAGCCTGACATGTGGCTGTCCAATTATACATGCTACGTGAATGGAGGGATGTGGGTAACAGTATAAACGGTATAAACGGAGACCAGCTGCCCGCTTTCACTAACTGCTGCTGATTTCCTAGCCATTACTACAAATATACACAACAGAAGCAGACACGCATATGTTCGGACACAAGCACATGGATATTCAAACAAACAAACAGGCACGTTCACAAACACCAGACTGCTGACCGGCAGAGATGCATGTGCTGCGCTTTCTAATGAGCCAGTTATACGACCTATCAGAAGCTGTTAATAAAAGTCTAATACTGGAAACGAATGTCAACTAAACAGATCAGGAATTCTCATCTGCTTTAGTTAATAGCCTCCAAACTGGCTGGCGCTATTGCAGTGGCATACTGAATCATGGCAGCTTCTTAAAATCCCAAATAGTCTCAAACAGGAAAAAAAAACACACAAAAAAATCAAAAACAAAAAAAAAAAATTGAGTAATTTAATTTCTTGTCAGCACTTAAATAAATAGCTAGATAAGTACCGCATGAGTTGAATGTGTATATCAGTTCAAGTCTTGTTTGGACTGCCTCCTGCAAAGCTATTACTTCACTGAGCACAAACTCAAGAAAGGAGTTTAGAGCTCACCGTGTGACTCCATTTGGAAGAGATATAATCATTCTAGAGGCTACGCCAGAGTAAAAATGAGCATTATTCTATTAGGAGAGT
Source organism: Paratilapia polleni (assembly GCA_015106735.1). NCBI lineage: Eukaryota > Metazoa > Chordata > Actinopteri > Cichliformes > Cichlidae > Paratilapia > Paratilapia polleni. The sequence continues at coordinate 127,061 of VUQI01062369.1, forward strand.
TTCTAAAAGCAGCACACAATGGGTCTTTTTGAAGTAAAATACCTGAAGCTCTGAGATCCCTGAGAGGAATGTTGATGACTCAAAAGAGTTAGATGAAGCCCCTTAACAATATCTGAACACTTTATACAGTAAAGCGTAGCTTTTATAAACTATTATCACCTCAATTTTATGTTTAAAGTGTATGACTGAAAAATACCAGGTCTCCTGTCAACCCTAACGTGGTTATTTATGTTGTGTTTTATTTATGTCAGGTTTCGGATAACATGTTGGGTTTTTGCTTTCACTGCTGTTACTGTTTGCCATGATGCTCTGTATTGTATTTTTTGGTCCACATACCTGAATATATGACTTGGTGACAAACCACAGACTGTATTAGTGGGAAAATATAACAAATCCAGATGCTTCCATAGAGGCGTGACAGCACACATTATCATACTCGTGCTTTGCTTTTTACCAGATCTCGGTGGAAACAGACACCTACAGGAAATTGTGCAGCAACTTTTCAGACAGCGCTCTTCAACGCCTACATAAAAACAAAGGAGGGAAGAGTATGTTTAGAAAGAATGGCATTCATTACTGCAGTAAAGTCACCTTGCAAGGCAGCTGAATTCTCGCAAGATTCGATAGATCACGATCATGAGAAAATTAATCTAGACAAGCACATCAGTGCAGTCAAATAGGTACAATCAACATCTTATGAGGAAGTACTCGTCTTCTTCTTCTAGGTGTATCTATAGCTAGATGGTTCACCCAATCACTTGACAAATATCTTTTGAAAATGACTGCCTGCTAGTGCTTTGTACACATTACATACAGTTTTTTCTTACATGGACCTGAATCAAAAACTTCTTGATAGCTTTCAAAGCCCCTTAGACTGCAACTCATTTTATCTCTTACACCCTCTATGTAGATCGTTGATCTTATTTGTTAACGTTTTGGTAGATGGTGATAATCAAAAGTTTCATCCAATAACCTGCTAGATGTTTTATGAAAGTTCGATCCCTTTTCCAAACAGCTTACATGGACAACTTCCCAGATGGTTCTGTGGCATGTCAGGTTACCAGTAAAGTAGAAACTGTGCTATCTCTTGATTTGACAAAATGCCTACTGGTGATGTTCATGTTGTTTCTATCAAAACTCAAAATCCACTGCTCCTAGGAATGCCAGATAAACTCAGAAATTCAAAACAAGTACTCATACACCGTCAGTACCTTCAAAAAAGGTTTAGGCAATCAAACTACTTGCTTTGGGATAGGAATTTATTACAGTTATGAATAAAATAAATCAATGTCGGCTGAAGCTCTGTTCCAAGTTTCTTTTTTTTTTTTGTTTGAAGGGCAGCTTTTCCTTAAATCACGACAGAAGTGGCAATGTGTTGTACATGTTGTAAAGCAAAAGCAAAACTGTGATTTCTAACATTTCTGTTTTCTTGAACTATTTCATGGGAATCGACTTGACCGCCGGTGGAGACTTGGGGCCAGAGCACTTATCTCCTCTATTAGAGTTTTTGCAGAAGTATAACAACATTTTATTCTTTCCTCTTTGCAGCTATAATAAACAATGGCAAGTTGTGTTACTGATTTGCCACTCAACTATCATTCTTTTAAGCCAAAGAGAACATATATTAAAACTACTTTTCCATATTTTTTTTTGTTACAAAAAATAAGATTAGTCTGTTCTGATTAAGAATCACAATAGATTCTTTAATAAGAACCTATGGAAAACAAAATCTTTTTAATGACTTGGAAAATGCAAGAGACTTCGAATATAAAAGACCTCTCCAATGTCTTTAGAGCAAAAACAGACAACCTGAGAGCCCATCCATCTCACAGAGCCAGTGGTTCACAGTAGTATTAAAGCAGTGGAACGAGAACAATGTTCCCACCGTCCCCACAATGGGCTCAACACCCATCTTCCAAACCAGTCCTCCGGGTCACACCAAGCCTTGAATGAGCTCCCTTCCTGAAGCTTCTGGGGGTTTCAGCCATGCATCCAGAGCATCAATGGAAATAGTGTTCCTCCCCCCTCCACAATAGTCAAATCAACTGTGGGAGTACTTTCTCCTCCTCTCGCTCCCCTTTTATTCTGGCTTTGCTCAGACCTTGCCGAGCCTGAACAGAGGAGGGATGGGAGAGAAAAGGCACATGCCTTCACGTCCGCTTCGCATGCACACAAAGAGAAAAATCAAATTGCTCAGACATGCACGCATGCGCACATGCACATATGAGCGCATGCTTGTGCACCACACACATTCTCGCACACCTCATCTAATCGCCAAGAGGGATACCAATGAGAATGTGTGAAAAGACAGAAGCACGTCTAGTTTGAAAGCTGCCCTTCAAATGAGAAACGTAGTGCGACTGTATCTGCTCGTGGTAGTTCATAAGCAGCTGGTGCAAGTTTGAGAATCACCATTAATTAAACCACAGCTGCTATAAATCATTATTTTTATTAAAGAGTAATTGGGAAATTGCTTAGTTTTATTAACTGATTAATTGTTTTATCTGGAGAATTTTAGAAAATGTGAAGGTTGTTCATTAGAAGTTCCCCGAGACCAAAGTTACATCTTTAAATGGCGTGTTTTGGCCAACAAGTAGTCCAAAAATAAGAGATAAGCAGCAAATCCTCACATATGAAAAATTAAAAAAAAAAATAGAATAATCATTGTAGAGCTTAAAAAATCTTAAAGTTTACCCTCCTGTTTGACAGACTGCTTTCCATTTTTATCTCTATTCTCCCTGTTTGTAAATAGCAGAGGGTAAACAATGATGATAACGTCCCACAGACAAATTGAGACTGTTGGGTCGCATCAAGCTTTAATTAGCAGGGTTGCAGACAGAGCGTAGAGACGTTGCAGCCGTATCAGATTTCACAGACAACGAGGTTGTGTGTTGAAGCAGAGAAAGGCCAGGTTACAAACAGCCAGACACTGCGAGTGAAGGCCACGCCAAGTGCACTCTGCATTCAGAAACAATGAGATCCTGGGAGGCTGAGGGGACCCAGACAGACATTGTGGAATTATTCATTTCCACCCACCAGCTCAGACCGCTGGCCTCCCTCTACTGACGGCTCAAATTGTCTGGTTATTGCAAGTACACTTTTCCCCCTCAAACCAAGTCTGTCATTAACAAAAGACTGAGCTAAAAATCAAAGGCAGATTCTCATCAGGGTGCTGTTGCGGTGAGGCAAAGTGCATCTGTCAAGCTGCAGTTTGTTGCTGACAGCAAAATTGGCCACAAAACACTCACGTCAACCTACAAAAAAAAAGAGAAAGAAATCAAGCCTGAGCCAAAATTTGAATGTTTCTCCAAGTTGTCGCATAGCTGAGGAATGATTTCATTTCAAATAAAATGAGGCTCAGGACCTAAATCGGGCTTCGGAGTGTGTGTGAATGGAAAATGGCAACATTTATGTCAGCACTGTGGGACAACATAATCACATTCAGGTGACGAGGCAGCAGAGCTTTGTATTCTCAGTATAAAGACCACAGTGAATATTGAGGCGAGGGCTGCCGCGTCAAATCGTAGCGTCTGAAGCTGTTATTTCAAATCTGGCATTATATTAACATAACAGAGAGCAACAGACACTCCAATGTGGCTGCAGTGTTCTGAATATATAGAGCCACTTTCAGGAAGCATCTCTCCATGTGTCTCTTCATTCTCCTTGAAATATCTTAACAAAAAACACAGCATGTTTTTTGCTCCCTCTCTCTGCTTGTGGACAGCTTTGTTTTTCCTCAGTGCACCCTGACCTGATTACCATGTGAATCCTGCTTGAGAAAGCCACTTTAAAAGTGTAAAATCTCTTTTCTTCACTTCCACATACCAAGCACACACACCAAAAAAAGGAGCAAAATCAACAGGCAGCAGTGCACAGCCCAGCAAGCCACTCACTACCTTGCAGCTCTTAAAGCATCCTTCCTGAAAGTGTGGATTTTTTTTTATTTTTTTATTTTTTTTGTGTAGCTCTCAAGTTAGGGCTCAAAAAAGACATAAGGTGATAGAGTGCATAAATAAAGTGAGGTGTGGTTCATCTGGGTGGCAACAGATGTCCTGGACAGCCTGTTTGATGTGCATGAAAAGTCAAACAGCTGAATGACAGACTAACGGCAGAGATATCAATCCGTGAAAGCTGTCAGTTTCCACTCCCTGCCTTGGTTTTGGCTGGTGAAAACCTACACCTTCAAATGACAAAACAGTCTGTCAACAACAAGAGTTGTTTTTTGTTTTGTTGTTTTTCTTCAAGCTTCTTTTCTGTCTTCATACAACTGGAGATATGTGAAAGGTAACTGCATGAGGAAAGTGGCATCAAACCAGACAGAATCATCTTTCTTATCTGTATCCGTCTGTTATCTCTTTAGACAGCCATACTCACAGCAACACTCACACACTTGTGATGGTCAGACCATATTGAACATGTCACCCTCTTCAGACGGAGGAGAGGACAGATCAGGTTCTCCGGACATTAAACTTTCATATCTGTTCATTGCATCTCAAATGATGCCCGACAACAGAAATATCTCACATAGCGCAGTCTAAATATGCATCATTAAAAATTTGATGAAAGGCCCCCGGCTCATCTACTCCACACCTATCATATTTGTTAATGGAAATGAATTATTCATGTCAACATCAGATGACATGAAGATACATGACCCCTAGATATCATTGAAAACAAAACACTTCCACACACTGTAACTACAAGGACATCAGGGAGAAAATGAGAAGGAAGAGGAAAATGAACGTAGAGTAGAGCAGGAGGGGGTAGGTGGGGGTTTATCCAGTTTGGGATTCGTTTTGGATCTTTCAGTTCACCCCCACCCCCCAGGACCCGTCAAGAGCACTCATAAGTTCATCAAAGATGAAAACCTGCTTTCCATTTGAATGGAGTGACCCAGGATACTAAAACAGCTCTTCAAATAACAAAAGCATTAATGATCCATAAGACAAGCATCTGGGCCTGGCAAAACCTGTCAAATGGATGAATATCAACCAAAAGATGAGGGCGATATGGTACTTTCACACATATTGATGAATGAACAAAATAAAAACAAGACTTATGCCAAGTGCTGTTTTGAATGGGGGGGTTTAAGATGAGATGAGAAATACTTTACTTATTTGATAGTTGGGAAATTCTTTTGTTACAGCAGTTGAAATGATGAATAATAATTGGGTTACGATTGAGTTACTCCCTGTTATTCTATGGAAAGGGAAATGAGAAATTACCAGTATGAGAATAGCTTTAGTATCTTTACTAGTTGTAGTTGACGATATTAAATATTTTTTGTCTGTTGTATTTTGAAAAAAAAAACAAAACAAACAAACACAAAACTGAGCTGCAAGACAAATTTATTATATCATTACCTTTGCCAAAACTCACACCATCAATGCTCGGCTGCCTTTGAGAGCTATTTGAGTGTTAATGAATAATACATTAATTTACGATGTTGAAGAAACTGAACAACTGAGGCTCCATAAAAAAATGCTACAGATGAAAAGAGTGCAGATCCACAAAAGCTTCTAAAAGCCCAGTGGTGAGGGTCACTGGTGCTGGAAAACAGCTTTCAATTGAATAAGCTGTTTGATTAATTTAGTCGAGGGAATGTAAGATTTAATATTTTAAGCCTTAAAAATTACCAGCTATGTACTAAATTTCTATGAAAGCTGTTCCCAGTAAACTGCCTCCAGATAAAAAGCTTGTGCAACAGTGTTTGACATTTAATGGGCTGAAACAAAAAAAAAAAAAATCAAACAAGCAATAATTCATTAAAACAATACCCTTACATGTTAATTTGTCTAAACTTGTGTGAGTGCAGCGCAGGCTTGTCTGCAACTCTGTCTCTGCGCTCACTTGCGGGGAGCACAGCAGATCCAGCACAAGATAACAACAGACTTTACCTGGCAAGGTGTCACCACAGCTGTACAGTGCTGCTCAACACTGCCCTCTGTTGCTCTGCTACAACACGACCCGCTTTCCATCTCTAACAATTCATTTCAGAATAATCAACTCAAATACATGCAAGACGAAAATGGCCTGTTTTATAATAGACTACTTCTTTGTTCGAAATTCGCAGTCCGGGGAGCTTTCTCCTGGACAGCTTGACAATTTAAACTATTACAAATCTGAAGTGTCTTTATCGGGGAGAAATGGGAGAAGCTATTCATCCAAGTGACAAGCTTATGAATAATTACTTTCTGAGTGAGCTCATGCAGAATTAGCCTCGCTAACGAACAAAACACACTCGTAATGTTGTGCGCAAGGCTGCTCATCCCGTGCGTAAAAGCTGTTAATCTGTTATCGGAAGTGATGGGCAATGAGGTCATTATTGGCCGCCTTTAAGTCAGACAATAAAATTCGCTTGCAGAGCTGGAAAAAAAAGGCAAGGTGGTCGATTTCACACCACACTTTTGTACCACCAAATTGGTTTGCCACGTAAAAACATAGACAATTAAAAAGGGAAATTCAGACTAGGCGCACAATCTTGCAACAATGCACTTTCCCCAAACAGCATATCTGTGAAGTTTCCCAACAAGGCTGTTTTTAAAGTTCACATCTTGCTAGTAACGGGACTACAGGACAGCGTGGGGCACAAAGTAAGTTTGAGGCAGTGCTAATGTGGCAGGCACAGCCAGCTCCTGCAGCCCACAAATGCGCCTCTGATCCTGGGATGAAACGTGAGTGGAAAGTAAAACTGGCGAGACATAAAGGATCAGCTCTGAATAACACGCTATATCAACGGACAAATCACTTCGCCTGAAGCAGTTAAAGTGGGCAAAGGGGTCCGAAAAGTGTCTGACATTAGGATAAAAACACGCCAAATTGTTCAAACCCTGCTCCGATAGAAAAATGGTCCAGAGAGAAACGGACCCCACAGCATGGCCGAATAAAGCTTTCGGGCAGCCAATCCATTAGTGATGGAGGGTCCTTTATTTTATTTATGCAGGTTAGTTAAGCTATTGCAGGTTACTGTGCTGATTTTGCCTTTAGTATGAAAAAAATCAAACACTTCTGCATCCATTTCGCAAATCTGAAGCGGGATACAAGCTGGAAACTGGTGCACAACACACCCAAAAAGTGCTTTGTATTAGTCCTCTCAAGTATTCTGCGGTGGAAAAGAAGGGAAAAGTGATTTTTCTTTTACCTTGTAAGATGTTTGTATTCCCTAAGTTGAAGAGAATGCCAGGCAGAGATAAAGAGAGAATCACACTCGCAGTTTAAGCTGTGGAGGCAGAATAGAGACGGGTTCTAGTCTTGTTTCCTCAGCCGCTGTGCGTTCCTCTCCGACAGACCTGCAGCCGACAACTGCGCTCTCTCTCCTTTACCGTCGGACGATACCACCGGGTTGAGGGGGAGCGGGGAGGAGAGGAATGGGGGGGGAGCAAAGGGCCGATTTGCAAGCGCAATAGGGAGGAAAATACGCACGGACACCCTGGAGAGCAAGAAGAGTGTCGCAGCAGTGCCTATGTCCAGTGCAGAAACAGCCGACGTGAATTAAGAGCGGACCAGGGGGAATCTTCTGAAAGGCTTCTGGGAAAGGTTTGCCCTGCATGTTGTTGTCTGGGACGCAACAGCAGCCTACCTGCTGTGCGTCGGGGTAACCGGGCAATATACGTCCACTGGGAATCTGAGTGTTTTCCTGCTTTGCTGTTTTGCCCGAAGTAAACAGTAAAGCTTAAACAGTGAACACAAGACATGGTGATACTCTTTTCTATTCTATTCTACTCTGTTCTATTTACATTCCACATTTAGCCAAGAATTTACAAGCCTAGAAATTTGTTAGCCAGGTCCTAGGATAATGTTTGTTAGTAATTACAAGGACACCAACCAATATAGGAAACAAATAAACAAAAACAAAAAGAAAAAAATAATAAAATAAAAATAAAATTTAAAAAAATCCACCATTAAAAATGTTAGGGTACAGTGCAAACAAACATATTCGATTCTATTCTATGCTATTCTAGGCTGTTTTATAGGGATTAAACAGGGGGGTTAATTAGCCTCCTTTTCTTCTTCTAAACATAACAGTGTGACATCATTGTACACTATTTTGATAAAGCCCAAACTCCCACCTCTATTCTATTCTATTCTATTCTATTTTGATCTATTGTTTTTGGACCAAACAATGTACAAATCAGATGCTTTGGAGTACATTTCATCAAGCCAATTTTCCAAGAGGAATGGAAGTCGAATTGATAAAGAGCTAATTAAAGGCCATTCAATCACAAACCAATTTACTAATTACCCTCTTGTATAATTAATTGTCTTTCAATATGTCTGCATTACGCTGATAAAAACAAAACCGCCTACACTACAGTACTTAGACTCAGCACTACCCAGATAACATGGAGGGGAAAGGGCTTGAAGGTGGCAGCAGGTGCAATAGCTCCCCTATGACTTTTCACTCCCCCCAAAACTACATTTCCCAAAAAGCTTTGCGCCGTGCCCGATAATCCGTGGAAAACCGAATGCGCCTGCGTATCCAGACGTGGCAACGGCATCATGGCCTCTTGGAACCGCCACGGGAGTCGGATGAGAGAGGCGAAAATGTTAATGTTGGTGTTGCTGGTGAGTCAGATGAACCTCTTCTGTGTTTCGTGTAAAGTGCAGCGGTCTTCTGTGCTGTTCCGGCGCGCGGCGGAGAGCATTTGTGTCATCC
>VUQI01062369.1:144101-161746 GCA_015106735.1 Paratilapia polleni
TTTTATGACAGTAAATTGAAAAATCATTAATAATAAAAACTACAGAAATAGAGAACATAGGTTGCAAGAGTAAAATATTAGTTTCAGATCATGTAGTGCTCATGGGTTGTAGTGGCAGGCTGTTTGTGTTCCATTTAAGGCAAGCTCCAACCACTAACCATTAGATTTTTGTGGATCACAGTAGACTGATTGCATGATGGATTCGGTGTCAGAAACTGCAGACATATTCATGAGATTTGCATTCCGCTTAGCAATGGTCATATGGGTCAGTTACTAGAAATTCAGGGGGAAAAAAATAGATCATCATGCCATCATGGTAATATATAAATTTGCATATGCAATTCACCCATCTTCCCAGATTGTAGCGCAGTGTGCCATTTAATTTTTTTTTCCATAAATAAGTCATCTTGATTCAAAGACTGCTTTGAAACCATAGATGACTATCCATGAATATGCTAATTTTTTCCCAGTACTGATACTGAGTGCATCATGCTCCATTTTAACCTGTTCAGGTTTCTTGAATTAGAAGAGTTTTAAGATTAACATAATAAAGAATAAGGCCTCAGAGCTGCAACGTTTATGTGAGGTTTTCAATAAATATTAATCACTGACAAATTCTAATTGGCTTACATTCTTTAAATGTGAGACAAATAATCAAAAATGTACATTTTATTTTTAAAAATTTTACTGTACAAAAAAAAAAATATATTATTATATTCTGTTATATTCTGGACTTGCCATTATGACTCTTGTCTCCATAAGAGTAAAAGTACCAGAATTTCCACATGATATGAATACATGTGAAATTGAACTGAACGATTGAGATACACAGACAAGTGTTTTGATTAAGACAGCTATTAGTAGTCTGTATTTTATTATTACTTTCTCCCATTTATCAGGTTGAATAATTGCTATGTATTGCACAAGACTAGCAACCCCAGAAAGGAAAGCAGCACCAGCATTTAACAGATAAGTCATAGGCTGTGAAAATAAATCACATTCTTATTACAACATTAGTTAAGTTTTTTTTTTTTTTTTTTAACTTTTATCCTACATATTATCTGATTGCACTCAGTTACCCTCTGCATTCTTCTGTTTTAGCCTCCTGTGCATGTGTTGCATAGTAATAAAACTCGAGCTTAAATCATTAGCAGTGCCGTAATGCTACTTCTGAATGGGTTTGTCACTTGTGATGCCTTGTGGGGAAACTGTCAACACAGTCTTATTTCTATTATTGTACATCTGCCACTTGAAGATGACACGCACTTCAGTTGGTGGAAGATGATTTTTATCACAGCCATCACCCAGTGTTGGCTTGACAACAGCATCACTGTCATTCTCTGCTGTTCCATCTCCAGGAGCAGGTACCAGATGATATAACATGATATACATTTCATGTTACAGGTAGAACCTGTCTATGATAACATTAATGTAACAAAGTACTTGAATTGACTCTGACAATAGAAAATTGTTTATCTCTCATTGGTTTTTGCAGAAACCCCAATTACCAGCAGATCTTTACCTGAGTCAAATCTTTCAGTTCAAAATTCATCCCTTGATGAACTGTTTTTCTTCATCAAACTGAGCTTTCTTGGCCTAACCACTTTGTTCCTTACAACAGCCAAATTAGGAAATTTTGATCTGATTTCCATCTGTCTGAAATGTCAAACATGGCTGGAAGGTTGAAAGTTGGCTCTGTACAGTTTTTAACTTTTCCCTTTGCAAGATGGCAGCTTGCCTCATATCAGACAGAACTGTCAGCTCATTACATCCTATTTCCATCTTCAGTCAGACATTTCAAGCCAGTTACTAAAGACCAACCTATCCATCTAAATCTAACATTATTTTAAGTCAATACCGATGCATAGTTGTGCCTACACATGGTTTTACTGGAGTTTAAGAGTGGGGAAGTGCAAAATATAATAATATGAAAATAGGAGGCCAGATGGCGTCACATTTGACTCTAGAATACTTTGGTATACAGAGGAGTTCATGGTTGACTCAATGACTACAAGGTGCCTAGATCCTGTGGCTGCAAAACAAGCCCAAATCATCACCCTCCACCACTGTGCTTGACAGTTGGTATGAGGTGTTTGTACTGATATACAGTGTTCGGTTATCACCAAATGCGACGCTATGCAATATGGCCAGACAACTCCACTTGCCTCTTGTCTGTCCAAAGGACATTGTTCCAAAAGTGTTGTGGTTTGTTCAGATGCAACTTTGTAAACCTAAGCCGTGCTGCCATGTTCTTTTTAGAGAGAAGAGGCTGTCTCATGGCAACACTTCCAGACAAGCCATACTTGTTCAGTCTGTTTCTAACATGCTGAGCCCTGTAGAGTCTGAGATGTAGCTCTTGGGTTTCTTGCACTTTTTGTGAGCATTGCATGGTCTGACCTTGGGGTGATTTTGCTGGGACATCAGCTCCTGGGAAGATTGGCAACTGTCTTGAATGTTTTCCACTTGTGAATAATCTTTCTCACTGTAGAATGATGGCCTGATAACCCTTCCCAGATTGATGGGCAGCAACAGTTGCTTCTCTGACATCTTTCCTCCTTGGCATTGTGTTAACTCACACCTGAATGCTCCAGACCAGCAAACTGCCAGAACTTCTGCTTTTATAGAGGTGCTCACACTTGCTGATGATCAGTTAATCAGATGCATTCAGTTAGCAGCACCCGGTTGCTGCTTACCCAATAAAAGAAGCATTAGGTCTGCTTCCTTTAGTGGGTAATGGAAGCAGCTTTACTGCTACGACTTTGTATAAGTAAAAACATGTGGATTATAATGCTGGAGTGCTTTGAAATACTATTTTGCTGTAACATTGGGTCATTTTTGGGTTCTTTTAAACTCAAATGTGAATTAACAGGATACTCTTTTCAGAGTCACTTTTTAAGCCTGCAGGAGCTAAGTAATTGATTATAAAAAGCTAAAAAAAAAAGTGTAGCAGTTATTTGATTACCACACTGAATGTTTCTTGGAGAAACTGACTGTGCTTATCTTGCCCAGAATAAAAACTTCTAATGTTAATGTATTTATTGTAGTCTAATGTAAAAGATGGCATCATTATTTTATTTGTTTTCCAGCATCATTTAGTTTGTATTGAGATTCATGTTTCAGTTCCGTTGTACACTGTTTGTTACATTGTACCACTTTAGTTCGTTCCTTTCCCAATCAAGTAGCCAGAGGCACCATTTGTTGCTTGATATCTATCATTATTTGCACCAGAAAGACAATTTCAGAAAATATTTGGCTATTTAGGAAGCAAGTAAGTGATTAAGCAAGAACCTAGTTCAGTTTGCATAATTTTAATCCTTGGGGGCCGTGAAGCATCACATTTACTGTCTTACTTGGACAAGTAAGACAGCCTGCCATCTATTCTCGCCTCATCCTGATCCTGCCTCCACCTGGCTCTCATAACCACTGAATGCCTACCTATTTAGACAAGTGTCACCTAGGCAGGCTCTAATTATTCCACCCTTTGTCATCTGCTTCCCATGGATCCCAAACCAATACTGACACAGCTAGTGTTTATCTTGTCACGTCAGTGTAATCAGGCTAATGCACGAGTTACAAAACAAAAACCGACCCCAACCCTATACATACTATGCCTCAGATATATAATAAATGTTGTATACAGTACTGGGCATTTAGGTTGCCTTTTCGCTTACATTTTCTAAGCCCTTTGACTTCTCTTTGTTAATTTTAAAGTTTACAGATGGTTTCTAGAAAAGTGTAGTTTCTTAAGATTCCCTGAAGTCTCACATCAGAAGAAAATCAAGTTGAGAATTAAAATTAGAAAGTGAGCCTGACAGGTGCTTGTTTCCATTCCAGGTTATATCAGTCATCACTGAGAGAGCAGGCCATGTTTGGTGTCTAATTTAGTTCTCCGTAGGCAGAAATGAAGGGCTTTTTAATGAATGGTGATGGCAGAGAGATGATAAGAATGCACGGATATAACTTTATGTGGCTGAGTGTAACCAGTCTTCTCTTTTTTTTTAATTCCATAATTTGTCTTTGATTAAAGTGCAAGCCTCTCAGTGTGGGATTTGTTTTCCATATTAGGTCTTAAACAGTATTAGCTCATCTACCACTGTCTGAAAAGTTAAAGGAGCCATTCAGACTAATGATGCCAATACCCTCCTGCTGCCATCTATGAACCCACTCTCGGTATAGGTTGATTTTTACAAGCAACATTCCGTCTTGTTTGTACCACTATAAATGAAAAGTAATCAGTAAATATGTAAGTTGAGTGTTGATGCTTCCATACACATGTTCAGTTCAAGGAATACTCCATAAATATCATGACAGTCTGTCCATTAGATTTTTATATTTCTTGTGTATAAGTGGAGCCTTTGGTTTCATAATGAAAAGGTCATCAAAAAATATTATAAATCTTCCTACAAGGCCAGTGAATGTACAAGGTAAATAATTATCTGGCCTTCATGATTAATTGTAAAACTGACATAATTGCCAGCATCTGATAGCTTGTCTTTTTTCTACATTTGATGCTATGGAGAGATCTTTTTTGGTAACAGAACTGCAATTCGATTTGATAACCAGCCTTGTTGTTAAGTGTTGGTGTCATTACACGACACCTGATGGGGTGTAATAGTTGTGTCTATGTGTGTGTTTCACCAGGTGTGGCTCCTGTCCGTGCTGGAGGCAGTGAAGGTGTCGCCTCTCATAGAGAAAGTCAGTGACCACAAAGACTTCAAGAAGCTGCTCAGGACGAGAACAAATGTTCTGGTGCTCTACACCAAAACAGGTCAGAGAAGACAGACATCCACTCATAATGGGTACTGAGTATGGTTGTAGATTTTACCACAACATATATTTAGTTGAAAGGGATGAAATTAAGAAGAGAACATTTGTTTAGTTGTTGGGTGGAATTCATTATTGTCGCTCTGCTGCTGCACTGTTTCTGTCAAAAGAGGTGGTGGGGATAAACAATCATACTAATGGCTCATGGATAATGCTGGTATTATCTCAGTAACTCTCAAACACTGTCACAGTAGAGTGCAGGAAAACAACAAAACAACATCTATTATCACAGATATTTCATACACATGCATTGTGTTAACATTGTGTTAACAAAAGTGGTAACTAGGGCTGCAGAATGATTCAAAATGATTATTACAATTATTCTGATCAGTGTTGAGATCACGATTATCTATTGATTTTAGTGACAAAAATGTCACGTAAACATAACAGTGCTTTCATATCCATGTTGTGCTGTATTCCTGCTAGTGTACAAGTCTTTGCAGCAAAATCAAATTAGTCCTCCTTATTCACCTAAATTCAGCACGCGTCTTAGAAGAAAAATAGAAATTTTAAAAATTGGTTATTGGACACATATCTTTGGCCAAATGGAATGTGATTGCGTTGGTGATTTCTTTGTGAGCTGGTGCCGTGCTGAACAGGCTCGCTTTTATGGACTTCTGAGTTGATGTTGGACGATTCACGTTAGCCATCACATTGATTTTCTTCGCCTTCATGCATTCATTATACTGCAGTGTGTGGTGTGTTTTCAGATCGCTGAAAACACACCACACAATGCAGTCATAGTGCACCCAGGAAACTTCAAACCGCGCAGGGCAGGGAACAGCTGTGATTGGCACATGCAGGCATGTTGTCAGGCGCTGATTTAGGAAGAGCTAGATTTTGCTTTGCGTTCTATTGGCAGAGCACGCATTTTCAATAACGTTTGATCATGTTCCTTTAATTGTGGGAAGCCAAAATTGTGATTGAGATTAAAATTTGAGTAATTGTGCAGCCCTAGTGGTAACCAACTAGTAAATGCTATTTTTTAAAGGTTATTTTATCATTTGATCAAAATTGTCCAAAGTTTCATTTTCTGAAGAGCAAAGTATGCTTATTGTGATTGGGCCAGACAAATCGCAGGCAATTATTGTAATGTTATTATCAGAGGTCAGGATAAAATTTGCAATTTCAAGAAGATTCAGTTAACATCAGGTGCCATCATAAGCTTTAGTGAAAACACCTTAGTTGCATCTAAGTGTATTTTAAGAGCACAATCTTTTGACTGTGTTCATCCTAATCTAGATTTAAACAGTAAGATGCCTTTTAAAAGCTGCATCCTTTAATCGTGTGTGTGTGTGAGTGCAATGTGTGTGTAACATCCCCACAATTCAACATTAGGGACTTAAAAAGGGCACATTCACATAACTAGTTTAAGAGAACTTAATGGTATGTGCCCGTTAACTGCATGTGTTGCTGATTGTCTTTTGGTATGATTTTTTGCTCTTATAACTGGAAACTGTATAATTTTGTGGAAGTAAAACACCAAATTAATTAAAGTTCCTTTAATCACCCTCTCTAATTAGGAAGTGCTATTGTGAAGTGGCACTTTGCCCAAATTTGATAGCATTCATTAACATTCTACCACAGAATCTTCAAATGTATTCAGAAACAATGTTTTGCCCAGCTTTAGCCTCTAGCTCGCTTTCAAAGGATGGTCATAGTGGTCTGTTTCAGTAGTGAAATTGGAAATATTTATGGAATTAAAGAGTGGCTGTTAAATAGAAACAAAAATGGTCAAATGTAATTATACAGCTACATTTTGTTTCCTTCCACCCATTAAGGAGCCCTTATGCACCCCAGCAGATTTTAATTCCGTTTTCATTTGCAGATTTCCGAGAACTTCTTCTCATGCAGCAAAAAAAAAAACCCTTGTATTGCTCAATAAGCCACAGAGGACTCTGAGGCCTCTTTATAGCCACAGATATATTTCTTGATTCATGAGCCATGTCAGCCTATATTAGCTCATTGGCTTCCATGTATCAAGCTGTGGTTCTGATTGATCACTGGCTATAACTTCACACAGACCTTCCTACTTTAAAGACACCAAAGATTGCCCTCATGTAGGTTTTGATTATACCTCTAGGCACCTCACATTCATTCCCTCCCCTCTTGAGTAAACACAGCCTTGCCCTGTTCAGTGCTCATCACCATCCTCTGCAGTCAGTCACATCCCTGCTGAGTTTTGATCTGGTTCGTGTTCATCATCCTTAACACTGTCACCCAGGCAGTACCTGTTTGCCTCCTATTCCATACAATAAACTGATCCTGAATTGCCAGATGTTTTTGTTCCCGGCCCCGAGGCAGAGCCCCGGGAAGTCATGGCAGTGCCCCTACATCTAAATATAGTCTTGGCCTGGAGCATTGTGAGGAGCTGTTCTCTTTATGCAGTGAAAAACACACATTTGGTTTCAGGGGAGTATAAAAATGATGTATTGTGTTGCACAAGAACTACAATATTACACTTTGTTTACTCAGAGGAATCTACTTCGCTTGACATAGCTGATGAAAATCAGTAATATTACACAGATTTTTTCACTGGTTTCTTCTTCCTAACACAGAAAGCAAACTGTACAGCTCAGCCATATTTTTAGATTGTGCAAGTTTCTAGTGGTTATGAATGCTCTAAACTCAGTGATCTCACACAAACCTTGCTGTTAGCAGCATGCAGTAGGTGTAAACTATAGTTCTCTTAAACATGTTTGCTATGCTTTCCCATTTGCTAAAACGTTAGTGTGCTTCAGCAGGTCCAGAGTCTTTGTGTCACCATATAATCCTTCCATCTCCTGCTTAGTCACACTATTGTAAGATTTTGAAAGCTGATGTAACCTAAGCCCCCTTGCTGAGCCCATCCTATGAAAGGTAATAGAAAATGCTCTCCCATCACCCCTCTAACCCAAACTCAGTGATCTCTTTCTTCGTCACTGGGTGCTTTTGAAAGACAGTGAGCTCCACTGTAACTCAATTCTTTTTCACTGTGTTTGGCATGACAGTGTCCTCTGTGTCTCAAGGCTCTGGGTTGTCCTGAGCTTTTGAGCGGCTTTGGTAACAAGGCTGACCATGCTTTATTCTGTGTCTGTAGCTACATCAGGGGACTCCCACCTGAAACTTCTGTCTGATGTCGCCCAGACGGTAAAGGGCCAAGGGACTATTGCCTGGGTCAACTGTGGGTAAGTAACGGGATGATTTAAAAAAACACATTCTAAGACTTCTTTTCTCTATAATTCCAAGACTCCCTGCCTTTTCTGACATTACAACCTTTTTTGTCCAAGAAATTTTCTGACAGCAGTTATAAGGCCAGAGCAATTTACTTCTCCCAAGAATGTCTCTGCTGCCATCCATCTGCAGAATTTATGGCTTTTCCACTGAGGTGTAAATGGCCTTGTCACACTGGTTCTGTTGTACGGGCACAATCTGACAGGAGGTCACTCACTTATTAGAGCTTTTAAAGCTTTTGGTCTAATGCGTTACATCTCATTATACAATTTCAGTTCTTCCTTTTCAGGTTCTCTCTCTCTCTCTCTCTCTCTCTCTCTCTCTCTCTCTGTCTTTTTTCCCAAAAAGAGTAAATAAATAATAATCACACCTTTTGCTTCATGCTGTGTGGCGTTTCTCTGGTGTGGAAGCCGCAAGATTATGCTTCATATAGTTTTTTTCATCTTTTCTCTACCCTTAAGTTTATTTTTACCTAAACTTTTTTGTATGCTTCAAAGCAATTACTTCCATTAATCATGTGTGTAATGCTGAAATAATTAGTCCTTCAGTTTACTAGTTGATTCCAGGGCTGGGTATTGTTTGGAAATAGATTAATACTTATGCCAATAACACAGTTTTTGTGTAAAAATAAAACACTACTGTAAGGATAGCTTGCTTTAGGAAATATAAGCATATTTTTGAAAACCTTTCTTCATTTAATATTAAAAATAAAGCTCTTAATTTTTAGTTTACTGGTGCACAAGGCTAGAGCCTGACCAATATTGGATTGGTCCGATAATCCAATGTATCGGCTGATATTCTTTCAGATACACGAAACATAAACAGATTTCCCTAACATTTGTTATACGTAGTTATTTATGTACTCATTTACGCTCTGCCCCACTCTGCTCAGATCAGCTGGTTGTTTGTTTGTGGCATTTCAAACACTTGTTGCCAACAGGGAAGTTGCAGAGTGCCCTCTGGTGGACAAAATATGCAACGTCAACACTCAACATGGTTGAAGGTTGTTTCTCTTGTCTCTTCTTTACTTTTTAAATTTTCATTTATTGGCCCTTATAAATACAGATACAGAGAGATCGGTAAATGGCTAATATGGACCGATAATATGCGCATGCTGATAAATCGATCGGGCTCTGCCAGAGGCACTATATTTCCAGATTGTCCATCTGTCCATCCAATACTGGTGAGTGCAGTATCTCAGGAATGCCTGAAGGGAATTGTGTCAAATTTGGCACAAACCTTCATTTAGACTCCCGGATGAACTGATCACATTTTGGTGGTCATAGGTCAAGGTCACTGTGAAATTACATCTATTTCATCCTTGTGAATGTGATATCAGGAACATCTGGAGGGAGTTTAATTACATCTGGCACAAATGTTCACCTGTACTCATGGATGAACGTTTGAGGTGGGGTCAAAGACAGAGACTTGTCCTGAAGCCACTCCAGTGTAGTCTTGGCTGTATGGTTTCGATCATTGTCATGCTGAAAGGTGAATCATTGCACTGGTTTCAGTTCTTCCAGGACCGCTCTGCATTTACTTGCATTCATCTTTCACTTAATTGTATTGACTGGGATGGGAAAGCCACATGATAAGCAGTGTATGAAACTGCTGCAAAACTGTATTTCAGGGGGTTTTGGTCCTTTCCCACACTTTTGCCTTAAAGCCAGAACAATACATGTCATGACTTTCTGGAACACGAAAATCCTCAGTGGAACTGCTAAATGCTAGATACTCTGAAGACGCAGATAGGAATTGTTTTCTCCAAGCATAACTTGCTTTTCTCCCCAGTGATCTGACGTTAGCTTGTTGTTCTCCTTGCCCTTCTGATGTTCGGTTCCACTATTTTTATACCTGTCAACCCATCAACTGTCTTCTTTACCAGAGAGGAAAGAATGTAACATGAAACAGGAAACAATGAGGAAGAGAGTAACTCCCCTTTGACACCTAGTGCACATACCAGCATTCACAATCTCTCTCAAGCTTATCCGGGATTGAAGACCGAGCGGACAGAAGGGAAAAGAAACTAAATTCAAACCAGTGTGAAGGAATTGTCAGAGGTTTTGGTGTCCATGTTTCTCTACAAAGACACTCCATGATGCATATCCTTCTTGAGTATTTACTTTTTGACTCACCTACTGTTTTTGTCAGGGAGACCGTGGAATCATCTCTCTCTTCCTTCTCCAAGAACTCCAGCATTTAGGAGAGTGTGCGAATGCTAAGTAGAAATTCATACAGTGCCAGATTCCCGCCAGGGTAGCTAGAGCAAGCTGGGTTCATCACTACGGGACACATGGATCCGGTGCCAGGCTCTGTAGCAAAGCATTGTGCTATTTGGCATATTTCTCAACAATCTCAAATGGATCCGTTCCAAGCTGAAGCTCCAGCTGAGAGCTCATGGTGGACAGAGGGAGAGAGAGAGTAGAGTGCATATCACTGCGTGAGAATGGTCATCTCTGCCAAGGAAGAGAGCCACCAAGGCCAGAATGACACACTTTGAACAGATGACAGGGACCTGAGTGTTGGCCAACTGGGATCCACCAGTGAGATGAATGATCTCATACAGGAAGAGAGAGTAGGACTGGGCTGTCCCTCTTACATTCGCCTGGAAATTTAGAAGAAGCAGAACATAGAAACATGTATGATACTGTCTGCGACCATGTGAATAGCAGAACACAAACAAGCACTGCAGGGATTAGGATTTGTGTTTTAGAAGAGTAATAATTAAATGGCATGCAGAGCTTCATCCTCTTTGCATGATGAATCCATTGTTAATCCTTTACAAAGTGGCTCTGTTGACTTTGGCCTAATATGGTTTGGCTCCAACTTGTTATTTGAGTCATTCTCCAGTCTTAAAGGTGTACCTTGCCCAACCACCTTGTTGCAGGTATTTTGGGTTAGATTTTGTGTTAAACTATGGTTGTCCTAATTGACAACCATAGTGATCACCAGTTGCTTTTTAATAAAGGCAATATTCAGTTTAATTTCCTGTTAATGTACAGTCATGTGAAAAAGAAAGTTCTCACAGGACTCTATGCAGTCCTGTGAAAAACCAAGTACACCCCATGATTCAGTAGCTTGTAGAACCACCTTTAGCAGCAATAACTTAAAGTAATCCTTTTCTGTATGACTCTATAGCTCAAATTATTGTGGAGGAATTTTGGCCCACTCTTCTTTACAATGTTACTTCAGTTCATTAAAGTTTGTGGGCATTTGTTTATGCTCAGCTTTCTTAAGGTCCTGCCACAGCATTTCAGTCGTGTTGATGTCTGGACTTTGACTGGGCTACTACAACATCTTGATTCTTTCCTTTTTCGGCCATCATGTTGTAGATTTGCTGGTGTGCTTGGAATCATTGTCCTGTTGCATGACCCAGGGCCAGTCCTTAGCTGTTGGACAGATGGCCTCACATTTGGCTCTAGAATACTTTGGTTTACAGAGGAGTTCATGATTGACTCAATGACTGCAAGGTGCCCAGGTCATGTGGCAGAAAAACAAGCTCAAATCATCACCCCTCCAACACCATGCTTGACAGTTGGTATGAGGTGGTTGTTCTGATATGTTGTGTTTAATTTTCTCCAAACATGGTGCTGTGCCAGACATCTCCACTTTGGTCTCATCTGTCCAAAGGACATTGTTCCACAAGTCTTGTGGTTTGTTCAGATGGAACTTTACAAACCTAAGCTGTGCTGCCATGTTCTTTTTAGAGAGAAGAGGCTTTCTCCAGGCAACCCTTCACAACAACTCATACTTGTTCACTCTTTTTCTCATTATGCTGTCATTAACTTTAACATTTAACATGCTAACCGAGGCCTGTAGAGTCTGAGATGTAGCTCTTGTTTTTTTGTTTTTTTTGCAATTTCTTTGAGCAGTTTCTGATCTTGGGGGTCAATGGGTGAATTTGCACCCAGGAATTTCCACATTGGGTGAATTTCCACTCCTGGGAAGACTATGGCATTGTGTTATCATACACCTGAATGCTCCAGACCAGCAAACTGCCAAAGCTTCTGATTTTATAGAGGTGGTCACACTTGCTGATGGTCAGTTAATCAAGTGCATTTGAATAGCAGCACTTGGCTACTACTTACCCTCTTAATTGCTATTGAAGCAGTAAGGGTGTACTTGGTTTTTCCCAGAACTGCATATATATTCTGTCTGTATACTTTCCAACCCATAGTTTTATGTCACCCTGGCCTGAAAATAACTGACATTTGTGTGCATGTGCACGCATATATACACCTTCCCTACTCACACCTCTGCTTACTTTGAAATGAATTTGGATGTGAAGAGATCCTTGATCCTTTTTAAAACGAGAGAAAAGAGACAAAGGAATTTCTGTCTGTTCCATTTGATTTTTAAATTATATCTCAGTATGATTGTGTATTTGCAGAGATGCTAGATTGTCTTTCTCTTCAATTTTTTGTTTCACTGCTCCGTGTGTGAGGGGAGAGCACGTTGATGACAACTCATGTGACTTATAGTCACATAATGACAAATTGTAACCCATTTTAAGCGGTCACCTAGGGAAACACTGTCACAAGCCCGCCATCCTAGACCGTCAGCAATCAATATTACCAATCCAGCAGGGTGATATATTTCTACATACTTTTGGTGTATAACTTATTTTAATATGTGAGCTTGGTTTGGTTTCTATTCAATATGATATCCAGGTAACTCTTGAGGTCTGGGAACATAAAAACTTGTAGTGTTAATCATTCAGACAGTTCTGCTGGTTGTCAATAAACCAACAGTTTAATCATGCTATCTGCCACTCTTTGATGGTTAAACTTTGGGCCCAAATGGAGGTCATAGCTTGTGAAGTGTGCTGGATGTTAGTGGCAGCTGTTGGGTTCTAATTTTCTTTGTTGCATTTGCTGTCTCTTTGTTTTCCAAATACATTTTGTTAACATGGATATTTTTATTTGTTTTTAAAATCATACTATAATGATTGTAGCGCATGTATGTTCCTATCTCCTCCTAGACAAGTAGACCAATCTTGATGAAACTTTGCATAAACATTGCCAAGGGCACTGTGAGTGCCAGCATCTTTACGGCGTATACAAATATTTTATACAAATCCCACAATAGTATATATTTGTACATTTGACAATTTAATTGAGCACCGAACGGTGACCTTACCACTGCGTTCACTGTGCGCACGTTTGTTGACATTTAGTGTGCGCATGCTACTTGCGTTTACTTTGTGCACGTTCTACATTCGTTACGCTACGTATTTTAACGATCAGCGCAAATTTTTAATCTTCCCGGTGCAGCTGAGCGGCCGCTGACTATCGATCAAGTTATCGAAATACGCCACTATAAAAACGCTTAAAGTCTACAAAATAGTGTAGCAGAGCAGACGAAGTTTGGGTGATGAAAAAAAGTTTTATATAATCACAATTAAGAAAAAGTAATTTTGATCTTCGTCACAGTGATAGTTTATTGACCTAACATGAATGCAAAGACCCGCGCATAGTGCAGGGATTTGCTAGTACTACTAACGATGAAACAAAAAGGAAAAAAGAGGTCCGAAGTTTGAATATATAAATAATGATTGCTGTGAAATTTTAGATTCATATATCAAATACTTTTCAAGATATGTTCTTTTGAAAAATGGTCAGTCAACCTACTTTCAGGCCTTTGCACATTGAGATCTGAGGCAGTGTTTGAACAATCCAGCATGAAAGTTTAATGAAAATAGCATTTTCTTCATTTTTGTGACTAAGAATTTCATGTTTAAAAGTATTCTACATGTTTTATTTTGCAGTATTGTGAAATAAAACTAAATACCATTCAGAACTTGTCACTAGTTGTCTTTTGCAATATGAAGTTTTTTTATTGGTATGTCCTCAAATGTGGGACTTTGCAGGATAGCTTTAATTTTCTTCATATTTTAACTAGCCAATACTCAGACATTTTTTGATGTATCTGTCCCAAATTACAGATCCTGATTCAATTTAATGGTACGAAAGACCAGTGAAAATTTCAGGCTTTTATCTTTAATAGTTTTCGAGAAATTCATGTTCAAATATTGCCTCAGATTTCAATGTGTGAAAAAAAAAAAAAAAAGGCCTGAAAGTGGGTCGATGGACCATTTTTTAAAAACATATGTCTTGAAAAGTATTTGATATATGAAGCAAAAATTTCACAGCCATTGTTATATATATCTAAACTTCAGATCATAAAATTTTTAGCTGTAGCATCCAGAGCTACAGAACTAGGACCCGACTTCAAATAAATAAAGCTGTATTCATTTAGTTAGCAATATAATCTAACAGAATCTGCATCCAGAAAAATCCTCATAGTCATTCAGTGAATCAAACAAGACGTGAACTGAATTGCAGAGAAATATGATGTTGTCTAAATCTAAAGCATATAAGTATAAACTGAGGGTGATCAACTTTGCTGTATTTCACATCACACCAGCCATAGATTCCTGCCCACTACAGTATTAGACCTTTGACACTGATGCATCGATTGATGTTATCCCAGAGTTGAATGCAAAATAGTTGTGCTAATCAAGCGGTCAAACCATTGTGGAGCTGCCATTCATTGCATTGGTTCTCTCAATAGCATTACCCGGTGAGTCATTCTGAGTTCTTTCAGCTTCCATATTTTTCCTGTGATTGAAGAATACTGCTGTCTCATTGGTTGGTTGAATAATAGCATGCAGTCTGTTCTCTGAGTCACTTTTATTGTGTATCTATGACTGGGTGAGTAAGAGGATGAAGCCAAAGTCCATTGTTGCATTGGCACGCACCCATGGATTGTGGCTTATTCACATCCAAAAAAATCTTGGTGGTATTTTATTCCAGGACTATACAGATGAGTTCAGTTGTCGACCCTTTACAATTTTTTTCTTTTTTTGACTGCACAAATATAGTACAATTAAGCTAGGAGCAGTCTTTGCTGTTGACATATACATGTGGATCAACATATACCGGCCACTTCACTAGATATACCTGCTCAACTGCTCATTAATGCAAATAGCTTATCAGCCAATCATATGACAGCAGTTCACTGCAGTTTAGGCATGTAGACATGGTCAAGATAACCTGCTGAAGTTCAAACTGAGCTTCAGAATGGGGAAGAAATGTGATTTAAGTGATTTTGAACATGGCATGGTTGTTGGTGGCAGACAGGCTGGTCTGAGTATTTCAGAAACTGCTGATCTACTGGGATTTTCCCACACAACCATTTTGTGGAACCTTGAAGCAGAAGACCACACCGGGTGCTGCTCCTGTCAGCTAAGAACAGGATACTGAGGCTACAGTTCACACGGACTCACCAAAATTGGACAATAGAAGATTAGAAAAGTGTTGCCTGGTCTGATGAGTCTCCATTTCTGCTGCGACATTCAGCTAGTAGGGTCAGAATTTGGTGTAAACAACATGAAAGCATGGATCATCCTGCCTTGTATCAGCAGTTCAGGCTGCTGGTGGTGGTGTAATCGTGTAGGGAATATTTTCTTGACACTTTTTGGGCCCCTTAGTATCAGCTGAGCATTATTTAAACACCACAGCCTACCTGATTATTGTTGCTGACCATGTCCATGCCTTATGACTGCAGTGTACCCATCATCTGATGGCTGCTTAGACCAGGATAATGCACCTGCACAAAGCTCAAATCATCTCAAACTGGTTTCTTGAACATCACAATGTTGATGCCACTGTACTCAAATGGCCTCCACAGTCACCAGATCTCAGTCCAATAGAGCACCTTTGGGATGTGATGAAACAGGAGATTCACATCATGGATGTGCAGCCAACAAATCTGTAGCAACTGTTTGATGCTGTCATATCAATATGGATCAAAATCTCTGAGGAATGTTTCCAGCTCCTTGCTGAATCTATGCCATTCAGAATTAAATCAGTTCTGAAAGCAAGAGGGGGTCCAAAACAAATTTGTAATTAGTTAGATGAAAAGGGGTTTTGCATATATTTTCTATTGACATTATGAAGAATTAAGTTCCAAAGCTGCTGCTGTTGTTGGTGTTGTTTCTAAGAATTTAATTTGGCACATTTTAAGCATTCTGTTTGGTGACAGCTGATGTTAGCTCTATGTTATATGTGTGGTTGTGAAAGGACAAAGTTGAGTCTCTTCAGAAGTAACTTAACCTTTCATAAAATGTGTTTAGTTAAAATCTGTAATACATGACATCAAACAAAAAAGATCTTTTTGGTTAGAATTTCTTGCAATAGTCAACTTGAATGTTTCTTGGCTACTGTTTGTGGGGGGTGGTTACTCATAGATTTTGGGATCCACTTCACATGGCTTTTGGAGTCCTTGGTTGCTTCACAGTCTTTGTTACTTTTTTACAAGGAGCTGGAAGCAGCAGAATGATCTTGAACCAGGTGACTGCACATCATCTTGAAATATGTGTCAAGGTCACATCTGCTCATGGGTGTACCCTGACTGGTGCCATCTGCCATTATGAGTCAGCCGAGTGCGGCATTAAGCCCACGGGCATCACCTGAGATACTGTCCGTCAGTACATGCAGACATACACAGATTTATCTTCGTATAATGAAAAAAACTACACTCGACATTTACTGTATTTGGCTTGCTGTGAGTCTGGGAGCCATAATTGAATCTCTAGCAAATACTTTTATCCATCTCTCTAAATGAATACATATTTTCATCGCTCTTTATTACAAATGAAAAGGTGTACTTTATTTTTGCTGATCGTGCTTCATTGTAGCAAGTGTGAAGTATGTGTAGGTGGCTGGATGCATATTTATTCCCTTTCCAGCTACAGTCTTTTTGCAATTACAGCAGAAAGCCTCATAAAACAGAATGTCTGTGTGCTGACACAATGCATCTATGTTTTGTGTATGTACTGAAGCAACTAATAAACGGAGCAAGCAGCCTTGTTTATATTATGCTGTACATGTGATGAGATTAATTTGATGAAAAGTTAACTCAGTCATGTCTTCGTGCCGCATCTTCTTGCTTCGTTTTCTTAATTCAGTTCAGTGAAGTTGGCATTTATAAGTTCTTGAACAGAAATGAATACATCAGACTAAATATGTAAGTGTGTAAAGAAGAATTTAAAAAATGCAAAGTGAGGATGAATCTGAGTTAGATCCCAATTGTTCCAAAATTATGCTTTGTGTGTTGATCCCCCTCAGAGATTCAGAGGGCCGGAAGCTCTGTAAGAAAGTGAAGGTGGACCCGAGCTCCAAACGTGGAGGAGCAGAGTTGCTGCATTACAAGTGAGTAACCAGAAGCTCAGCTGGCTGTCAGACACTTCTCCACACCTCAGTGCTTTTTGGAAAATAATACTGTGCTTGCAGCTTAAGAAGTACATTATTCACCGTTTACTCCTGGTGTTGAGAGGATTGTGCTTTGTGTTTTTCAGAGATGGGACATTCCACACAGAGTACAGCAGGCCTGCTACTTTCAAGGTCAGTGCTCATCTGAAATTCTGCCTTCTT
This sequence comes from Paratilapia polleni, assembly GCA_015106735.1. NCBI lineage: Eukaryota > Metazoa > Chordata > Actinopteri > Cichliformes > Cichlidae > Paratilapia > Paratilapia polleni. The sequence continues at coordinate 161,576 of VUQI01062369.1, forward strand.
CATATGTAGAACACAGTTGTCTGCTGTGTAGTATTTACTAATTGCTCTTCACATTCAGAGGAATAATTACTTTACCGCTGATTAACAAATATTATCGTCCTCTGTGGAGCCCTGCCTGCTACATTCATTTCTTTTTTTTTTTTCTTTTTTTTTTCTCATTTTTTTTTTTAC
>VUQI01062370.1:0-28751 GCA_015106735.1 Paratilapia polleni
GACAGCTTAGCAAAGAATAAATTTTAAATTGTATCTTTAGGCACTTTGTTGCTAGCAGCCTGTCACAAAAACACATAATTTGTTCCCATTTCTTTAGTTGGATCTATGAAAAATGCCAAAGATAACACAGTTTGACAGACATAAAATAGTATTTTTGCACCAACAAGGTGATTTCCAAAGAGCTATTAGCTGAAAACTTGGTATATCTCAGCATGGTGTGCAGTGTGTCCTTAAAAACTTTGAGGAAACTGAACAAGTGGAGGACAAAAGTGTCAGGCCTTTAAAAAAAAAATATCTACAGCAGATGAACAGTATCTGAAAGTCATGTCCTTAAGAAATAGGGGAAAAAAATCCAGCAAAGACCTGACACAGGACCTGAGAGATACATCTGGACTTTCAGTTGATCCATCTACTGTTCACTGAAGTCTCATCAGAAATGGTCTCAGTGGAAGGGTGGCTGTCAAGAAGCCATTCTTAAGGAAGGGAAACAGGGAGAAAAGGCTGAGGTTTGCCAAATTACACAAGAACTGGACAGAAAATCAGTGGCAACAGGTTTTGTGGAGTGATAAATCAAAACTGTCTAGAACGCATCTGATTGGCAACGGCTTTATTTTTCAGCATGACAATGATCCCAAACATAAACCTGGATAGAAAAACACACAATGGAACACTATAAGTCATGGATTGGCCTCCCCAGAGCTCAACATTATTGAAGCAGTGTGGGATCATCTTGACAGAGAACAGAACAAAAGGCAGCCAACATCCAAAGAAGAGCTTTGAATGTCATTCAAGAAGCCTGGAGAACTATTCCTGAAGAGTTCTTAAAGAAATTACAAGAAAGTTTGCCTAAGAGAGTTCAGGCTGTGTTGAAGAATAAAGATGGTCATACCAAATATTGACTTTCAAGTTCTTTAGAATTGAACTTTAAATACTGTATTTCCATTTATGTTTGCACATGTTTCAATAAATCTCTGGAATTTTTTTCCCCATTTTCCTTAAAAAAATATAAAGAAACGAGGGGTGGCTCAAGACTTTTGCAGTACTGTATGTTACTTTTTAAGTATTCTATAAATGTGTGTAATACGTAATAAACGAGTGTAATTTTTTTTTCTCTTTTACAATTTTGTGGAATATAATTTTGAGGGGCATCGGGACATCAGAACACATAAATAATTAATTGGGATGTATCAATGGCTTTCAGGTTTCAGCAGTTACTGATGTTAGTTCCCATGTGGGATGCTTCATTTGTGTAATATTTGCTGACAAAACAGAACATTTGAGCAACAGAAAAACTAAAACTGTGGAAAATGATACATTACATTCAATCATGTGATATACTGTAACTGCTTTCACTTTTTAAATTATTTCCAGAATATGGCATTTTCCACCAAATGTATTCACTATCCTCATCTGAATGAAACTTTGGATTGTGAGCATGGGTGTGTCTGCACTGAGTGCAGATTCTCCGAGCTGCAGCAGCCTGAGGTGAACAACAGGATGCAGAGGAAATAAAAGGATGTCATTGATTTGCAATCCACACACTCATCTTGTGACGCCCATGCCCACATAACTGTAAGGTCATATGTTAAACACACGCATGCCTCAAGGTTTGCACACAGTTCTCCACACTCTCCATCCTAAAGCAGGTATTACATATAACATTTGTATTAGCAATAGGCAGACAGTATCCATTGATTTTTTCCAGTGATTCACTCATTAAGGATGTAAATTATTAACATGCACTTTATCCACAAATATTTCCTCTGTACAGTTTCTTGAGGTCTGGAGATTTTAGACACTGACCAGCAGAGTCAGAAAAAGTGGTGAAATTTAGCTTAAATGTGGCTCTCCAAATGAAAACAGTTCAAATAAAGGAAAGCTGCTAGCTCAGGTGAGATTAAAAATGTAATATAACTGTATTATCAGTGGTAAAAGTTATGAGTAAAAGCAACAGTTTTGGCAAAATATAACTAAAACTAATAAAACTCTACTTACTCTTCCTAAAAGGGGGCGGTGCCAGTTTGCAGACTCCCAGTGATGTCAGAGGTGAGAAGAAACTTTATGGTAATTGAGGTCCAGGGCCTCTTAAGGAGGGTGAGGAGACTTTTCTCAAGTCTCTGGGAGTTGTGTTGGGGATCAGGACTGCAGGTTGAGGATCAGGGCTCAAAGAGGAGACAGAAAACTAAACACACGATGAAGACTCTGGTGCTACTTGTTTTGGCATTTGCTTCAACAACTGCAATCAGTGAGTACATCTGATATTACAGACATAAAGACTCACATTTTGCTTAATGTGTGCTTTCCTTCTGTATACACTTCATTTCAATTCAACAATTTATATTTACTCTTCTTTGAATAGTCATATAAGGAGATATCACAGTTCTATGAACAAAAAGTGTAATAATTTTTAAAAGCATCTTTACAGTTTTTTTTTTTTACTCCAGAGCAGCTGTACCAAACTGTAATTTTCTGCCTCATCTGGCACTTTTATGAAAAAGAAAAATAGGAAAACTGCAGATAAATGAAGTGAAATTCACCCAATGATATAAAAAAAAAAAAAAAGAAAATCAATGTTTGAAAGCTAAATATGAGCTTAAATGATTTGTTAAAACAGAGTTTTGCTGTGTGTGATGCATGACCTTTGTACGAGCAGAGAGAAGTGATTAATTTGGATTACTGTGACTAAAGTAAATCAACACATTTCTGCTTCCCCACCAATTAAAAGCTTCTTTAAGCTAGATTTTCTTTTTTTACGCTTGTTTCATGCTAGGATACTCTGCACTCTGTTAAAAGGAGGTGAGATAAATAAGCTTTCATGAGCCAATTTCATACCATTACAGTGTTTTTATGCAAATTTAGACTCATGACTTTAGACTTCTGTGATTTCAAAGGTGATTTCTAAGGTCTAAAATTGGATTTTTGTGCTATGAATTCTGAAAATTATTAATCATGTTATAGCAAGTGTTTTTTATGCAGTAATATCTAAAAAGATATCCCAGTGTCTTTTTTACATTCACTAACACATCACTATCTGAGAAAAAGGGCAGTGAGTCAGTGTCTGGGAGCCCTCATTCCTCTCACTAGGATTACTGATGTTGCTGCTCAGCTGATAGTCACATGAAAGGGATTGAGGGGGATTGCAGGTCGTGTGACTCCCACCGCCAAGAACCCTGACACCCCCTCCACCTTAGCAATACCAAAGAACATGAGCATCTTGCACTTTATGTAGATAAAAATATACAATTCATGCCTACAATGTAAAAGGCCACAAAACTTAAACTTCACTAAGATACGTAGCTGAACATGTATCGACACTTAATCAGCATAATTAAAGTTGTGGGAGTTGGCAGAATAAACTTAAGCTGCATGATGTTATTTCTTTTCCTGAAGAGCTTTTATCACTTATTACAGGATCAAGAAGTCAGTTCACTCGTTACCGATCATGGAACTCGCGGATGTATCCGGTGTGGAAAGATGGAGACCCGAGATTCAGAAACTGCTGGTTTGGTGAGGCTCATTAATTATACTTATTCTTATAAGTCTTATTCTTTCTGTCAGTCTATCTAAACATGTTAAATCATGTGTAATGTTGTTTTCAGGTGGTGAAGTAACTTTCGATCTTAAGAATGATGCCCCCACCCTGACTGGAGCAAAAGCAACCTTCACTATTAATTTGAATTTCCCACCAAACCAGACCATGCTCCCTGACGGACAGGTGGTCTGGGCACATAACTGCACCATCAATGGTAAGAGGCCTTCTTACCAAGGAGGGTTCAAAGTAGACACATTAGGCAGCACCATAGATGTGACAGTAAAATTATCATAAACAGACAACATACGTATATTCAGTTTTGCAGAACCTTTTCTAAAGTGTTTTCACTCCTGGATACAAGTTATTATTTTCTGTTCAGAAAAAAACAAAACAAAACTAAAAAACGAAACAACTTTGTACTGTACATATCATGTAATTATTTAAAAAAAATCCCCACATAACAGGTTAGTTACAGCATAGTTTATTCATGAAATTATTTAACATGAAAAAATGTTGATATTTCCATGTAAATCACAGCCAAGTTATTTTAAACAGGTAAGCAAAGACACCGCCCTGCATCAGAAAATAAAATTTCAGCTTCTCCAATGCAATTTGCATGTTTTCATAGGTTTCTTTTAACTGGACAGAATGACCGGTTGGCACGGATGCAAAGTAATTGCCATTATGCAGTAGGACACATTTTAGGCTGGCTTTTGAGCTGTCAGTGAACGGCCTCCACGGCACCCAAATTGGTAGAGCAAATTGGATATTATTTTTTAAATCAGTAACCCAAACTTAGTAAAGAAAATATGATATGATGATGCAGGATGGTCTTACTTTTGTTGTTGTTTATAGTCATAACTAAAGTCTTATAGTTGTAATTTATCAGCTGTCTGTTACTGCTGCATGTTTGATTGATGGTTGCTGTTTCTGTCAGGTCAACAGTATCAGGAGGGTCAGGCTGTGTATCCAGACCAGGACACTGAGTGGACCGGAGTTTTCCCTGACGGCCAACCTTTCAACAGGAGCCAGAACAGGAAACCCCACTATGTGTTTGTGTGGAAAACATGGGGTAAGTTACACTTAGTCTGTCTGAAACATAGGACCCCTTCTGTGAAATTACTATTACCTATTACTAATAGGTGTAAATAATTGAAACCTTTCACCACATGAGACCACTCTGCAGTCAGGAATTGCATGATAGGTTATTTATTACTATGTAGTACTTGGTGAAAAAATATCTATTAGTATGTATAGACTTACTTTGAAACAACCTCTGTTGAATCCTACCTGTGTTTGTGCAAATGAATCAAAAGCCTACTTTGATAATAAATAATAGCTTTAAATATAGTACAAAATAAGAAATAGGAAAAAACTAAAACCTGAACAGCAGTTCAAGCATACCAGTAAGCCAGCTGTGTTGGTGGTGAAATCAAACAAATCCCTGTCGATTAATTCTCTAGTTTCCTCCACAACTTTTATTCTTTTGGATTTGAAATCCATAGCTAAGGGAACTGAAGATTAGCCTTTTTATGTCTGTACATCCATGCTAGCCACCACTTTTGAGGTTCAGCAAAACTAAGAGGCCAATTTTCATATTCATCTAGGTTGGGTTTTTTTTCAAAGCCACAGGAAGCCACTGGATACGGTCAAAAGTGAGGCATACGGCTCCAGAGCTGCAGGTTCAAGAGGCCTAAGTTAGGGTCAGGGTTGTCACTGATAATGACTTAGAGGGTTAAATTTGCCTCTGGGCTCATCATAAACAACAAAACCTTTTTAGTAGAGCAGCTGTTTGTGCTGAAAATGGTCTGTGATCTTCAACATTTTAGTTTCAACCTAAAAGAAAAGAATCACATGATTAAGACTGCATCAAGAATTGCATGTGGGCTTTTTATTGGCCAAACTCATGAGAAACATTTTTATTCTAGCTCATCAGTGTGTTGGACAGATCATGACCAATGATTTGTTTAAACATGTTTATTAGAACAAAATCGAAGTTATGATATTAACACCAATTTAAATGAGTTCTACTTTGTACTAAACTTCATAAAGTGCTTCGCAGTTCAATTCACAAACTAGATATGAATTTATGCTTTCTTATGCTTTCACAATATTACACGAGCAAATTACCTGGTGAGCATCACAATGCCATATCATTGTTATACAGTATTATAAAACAGACACTGTGTGTGAGGTTTCACTGATTATTGGGCTACTCTAAATCATCCTAATGTAACTCTATTTTAGGGCGTTACTGGCAGGTGGCAGATGGACCATCCTCCTCACTCACCATCGGTACAGACAACGTTCCCCTGGGCTCCTACAACATGGAAGTTGTCATCTATCACTGCCGTGGCAAAAACAAGTTTATCCCCCTCGGCTATGCTTCTACAGTCTTCACCATCACAGGTGATCAGTGAAACAATTACTAAGCTCTAACCTGAGGGAAATTATCCTGTATTTGCTTTCTTTAAAAACTCTCATCATAACAGCTCTTTGTCTTTGCTCCGTCATTAGACCAGGTTCCCTTCACCATATCTCTTGCCCAAGTCAATGATGTAAACCAGAATGACCAGAACTTCATCCAGAACCAGGCCATTGCCTTTACCATCAACATCCACGATCCAAGCCAGTACCTGAACAATGCAGAGATCAGCTTCACCTGGGACTTTGGTGACAACAGTGGAACTCTGATCTCCAGAGAGCGCACTGTCACCCACACATACATTGCAGCTGGGACCTTCAAGCCTCAGGTGGTTCTGATGGCAAGCATCCCCAATAGCTGTGGAAACCCCACTGCTGGTGAGATCTCAAACTAATTACTCCTTTTTGCTCCTTTTTAGACGTATGCAGTTTTGCTCAGTAGTTTTGTCCTTTTCTTCAGTTGTTCCTGTTGATGCCTCTGCAGCCCCAGCAGTAGTTGTGATGGCCTCCACCCCTGTAGCTCTCCCTGCTGTACCAGCCGAGGGAGGAGATACAATTGCTGTGGACGTTGTTGCCTCTGATGCCACTCCACTTGCTGCTGCTGTGCAGCCCGCAGACACAGCCACAAACACAGATGATGGAGAAGCAACTGCTAATACTGACACAGAAGCTGTGGAAGTTGCCTCAGTGGCCCCTGCAGGAGTAGATGCAGCTGTTGTTCCTGCTGAACAAGATCCTGCCAACCCTGCTGCTCCTGCCACAGAGGAAGATGCCGCTGCAGAGGAGACAGAAGCTGGAGCTGTAGAGGTGGCCCCTGCTGCCACTGCTGCTCCAGCAGCCGAAGAGCCAGCAGATGCTGACACAGCTGCCGCAGACGACACCACAGAGGTCACTGATGCCACTGAAGATGTAGCTGTGATTGATGCTGCTGCTTCAGTTGCCCCTGTTGCAGAGGGAGAAGAAACTGCAGGTGAAGTCGGTGACACTGTCACTGTGGCTCCCATCACAGATGTAGCTGCAGAGGAAGGAGCTGACATGACAGTCGAGGCTGAGGCCGTTGATGCTGTTGAAGCTGCTGAGGCTACTGAAACAGAAGCCCCTGCTGATAATGTTGTAGCTCTTGCTGCCACTGAGCCCACAGTTGTAGAAGAGGCAGAACCAGCTGATGCTGCAGCTGATACTGAGGCTGAAGTAGTGGACACTGAGAACGAAGTTGCAGCTACTGCAGCTGCTGCAGGTGAACATTTACTGTAAATTTAAATAACTGTAAAGAAAGTAAAAGATTGCTCTTCTAAAAAAAATATTAACTTTTTTTCACTGGGTAACCTAGCAGTTGAAGAAGAGGCTGTGCCAGCTGAAGGTGAAGTTCAAGCTGAAATAGAAGCAGATCCAGCACAGGTTGCCCTCGTTGTGGCTAAAAGACAAGCACCAGAGGTGGCAGCTGACTGCACGGTCTACCGCTATGGCTCCCTTTCTACATCTGTAGATGTTGTCCGTAAGTCAAGATACTAGTTTTTGTTATTGTGCAAGTCTGTTTACAATACACTTATGCTTTCATAGAAAGAAAGTTGTGTAATAATATAAAAATCTCTTTTTCGTCCTCTTTCAAACCTGCAGAGGGTATTGAAAGTGTAGAGATTGTACAGGTGTCCAATGTTGTATCAGTGGAAACTGCACTGGATCAGAATGCTGTGGATGTCACCATTTCCTGCCAGGGAAGGTGGGTACTAACACTCACTAAACAACTGTTTAGTTTAGTCTGGAGTTTCATACATTGCCTCTATTCACACTGTACTTACACCACTGAAAATATTCCATAAGGTAAGTTTCTAATCATTGCAACTGCTTATTAAAACTTGGAACATGTAATCCAAACTACTGCTGAACTGGTCTATCACCTTAATCAGTCATGTACAGACCTACAGAAAACTATATTATATTATGAACACAGAGACCACTTTATTAGAAAGACTGGTGTGCTAACAAAGCAGTAACTCAGAAGAAGAAAACAGAAACAAAAGATGCTCCAATTCATAAAGCACACAAACAGAGCTACTAGAAAATAATAGACTGTTATGTGTAATTTCTTATGTTTAGTAGACTAAGTTTAAGTGGACTATGTTTATGGAATTATTACATCAAGTTATGATTGTTGTCCTTGTAACATCATCTCTGCTTCGTCAATCTCTGCTTCCTGTAGTCTGCCAAGTGAGGTCTGCACCATTATTTCTGATGCTGACTGTATCACACCGGTACAAACCATCTGTAATGCAGCCTCACCCTCTCCGGACTGTCAGATGATCCTTCGCCAGTTCTTCAATGACTCTGGAGTGTTCTGCCTTAATGTCTCTCTGACTAATGATGTCAGTCTTGCTGTGGCAAGTGCAAGAGTCAGTGTATCAGTAGGTGAGTAAAAGAGAAACAAATAAACAGCAACTAAGATTACTTAATTTATAGCCTATTTTCTTCTCATTTGCATAATGTGCTTCAATTTCAGCCTCTGGTGGTTCCCCAGCTGGAACTGCTGCTACAGTGCTTGGTGTTATGGTTCTCGCCTGTGTTGTGTGCTGTATTGGTTTGATGTACAGGTAAGTGCCTAATTTAGGAAATAATTATATAGTTAAAAACAACTAACATGACCTAAAGCAAAAAAAAAATAAAAAAAAAATAAAAAAAAATTTATATATATATATATATATATATATACATACAGTATATCAGTATGTTTATATATGCATATATTAGTTTGTTTGTATATTATCTCAGTGAGTAAGCATTCTCAATTTCAAAAGAGAGGTCGAACTGAGATTTATATTAACATGCATAAGTGGAGTAAAGGCCCAAGGATAGATTCCTATGGAATAGCTGTGGTTGCAAAAAGATTTCCTGTCCTATAGAAATCTATGGGAAAACAGCTTCCTGTCTCCACCTCTGTTAAAGCTTTCCTGCTAAGTTTATGGGCTCAGTCACTCATTTTGGGTCATATTGAATAAAAAATTAAGTCTGTTTTGTAAATCTTGGTCACACTATATTTCAAAAAGGAGAATTATCCATGATAATGCTCATTGGCTAACAATGTGTGACTGATGAGTCATTAGCCAATGAGCAAGCAGTTTGACAATCAGTGCTGCTCCTCCTCATCACCCGCTTTTTTAAAACCAAGATAGTGACAGTGTGAAAATACTAATCTCAAGGCTTCAAAACGGGATTTCAAAAACCAGTGGATGATGTCACAGTAGCTACACTGTAAAAAAAAACAGAAAATATACTGGTAATTTTCTTCCAGTATATTATCCTTTATTTATTGATTGATTGATTTATTTACATAAGTTTCCATAAATGGTAAATGGTAAAATTGAATGTGTGGTTAAAAAATATGGAAAAACAGCCATAAAAAATAAATACATTGCACTGTATTTTTACAGATTTTTTTTTCTGTGTATGTCCATCTTTTATACCGTCAATGGAGCAGCCCAGCTTTGTCCCAGGTTTTAAAAACCATCTACCTGCACCTCTAAATTTCTGGATATGTTAACCATAACCAACACATTACTTGTTTAATTTGTAATGAAAAAATAGCAAAATACTGTTGTTTTAGAGTAGGAATGTCATCTTATGCTAGACTTCCTTGTGGAGCTAACAGCTCCTTTCAATAACATTAAGTACTTGTAGCTAATACAAATATTTTACTTGTTATGAATGTGTTTCTTAGTTTTGGTTTCTTGTTGTCAGCTTTAATTTTTCTGTCAGTTACATAAAAAGGGAAATTATCATGTTCAGTTTAACTTTGCCATTTTGTCATAAGTGGACTGTCCTCACCTCTGTAATGTTTCTAAACAGGCGTTTCAAGCAGTACCAGCCGCTGAGAGAAGGCCATGCTAGTAATGGAGGCATCTCTGCAGTAACATCAGTGCCTTTGCTGCTGTGGAACCTGCTGAGTCGGCAGTCACCAGGAGAAAGCCGTCCACTGCTTCAGGGAAGGATTGTGTGAATACTGTCATCAATAAATGCACTCAACATCTACAATATTTGCTAACATATTGGCTTTATATACATAATACCGTCTCTAGTGATACTGTAACTCCTTGCCATTAAACCAGACCCATTGAAGTGAAAAGAAGCCCATGTACAACATATCTAGGAATCAGGACTCATTGTGGAGCTATAATTGTATGTAAGTGTTTTAAAAGTGTAGTATTTGTAGTGGAAAGTGATATTTATTTTGACCCATAATATTTTTATTAATTGGCACTGATAGTTTATAGAAGTCATAACATATCATCTTATATGTGGCCTCCTTATACTAAGCCGATTGGAAAATCAATGCTAGCACATTTCAATTCAATTTCTTTACAATATAAATTAAATCAAATCCATCACTGAACATTGTTTGCTACCCTGAAATGAATAAAATGGAACTTTTTCCACCACTGTTTGTTCCTGTGGTATATTTTCACTCATCCTGAGGTGATACATAATTTCATCTTTTCAACAGTTAAAGACCTGGTGAAACATTATTAATTTTACATTGCAATCATTACAAACAGCAACATGTAGAAATTTCATTATGCTGAAAAGGTAAGACTGTAAACACCTCAAAAAGTATTTTTTATATTCTGTGGCATGACCATGAACTGTAATTCTGATTGGATGTCTACTAACTGGACAGTACAACCTAAAACCTATGATATAAACTCACTGGCCACTTCATTAGTTACACCGTGCTAGTACCGGGTTGGACCTCCCTTTTGTATTCGAAACTGCCTTAATCCTCCATGGCATAGATTCAACAAGGTGCTGGAAACATTCCTCAGAGATTTTGGTCCATATTGACATGACAGCATCACACAGTTGCTGCAGATTTGTCAGCGGCACATGCATGATGAGAATCTCCCGTTCCACCACATCTCAAAGGTGCTTTATTGGATTGAGATCTGGTGACTGTGGAGGCCATTTGAGTACAGTGAACTCACTGTCACGGTCAAGCAATCAGTTTGAGATGATTTGAGCTTTGTGACATGGTGTGTCATCCTGCTGGAAGCAGCCATCAGAAGATGGGTACATTGTGGTCATAAAGGGATGGACATGGTCAGTAACAATACTCAGGAAGGCTGTGGTGTTTAAATGATGCTCAGCTGGTACTAAGGGGCCCAAAGTGTGCCAAAAAAACATCATTACACCAGCACCACCAGCCTGAACCGTTGATACAATGCAGGATGTTGTTTATACCAAATTCTGACCCTATCATCCAAATGTCTCAGCAGAAATTGAGACTCATCAGACCAGGCAATGTTTTTCAGATCTTCTAGTGTCCAATTTTGGTGAGCCCGTATGAACTGTAACCTCAGTTTCCTGTTCTTAGCTGACAGGAGTGGGACCCGATGGAGTCTTCTGCTGCTGTAGACCATCTCTTCGAGGTTAGACTTGTATGTTCAGAGATTCTCTTCTGCGTACCTTGGTTGTAACAAGTCACCTTGAAGCACTCTGGCCATTCTCCTCTGACCTCTGACATCACCAAGGCATTTTCACCCAAAGAACTGCCACTCACTGGATATTTTCTCTTTTCAGACCATCCTCTGTAAACCCTAGAGATGGTTGCGTGGGAAAATCCCAGCAGATCAGCAGTTTCTGAAATACTCCGTCTGACACCAACAACCATGACACATTCAAAGTCAATTAAATCATCTTTCTTCCTCATTCTGATGCTCAGTTTGAACTTCAACAGGTCATCTTGACCATGTCTACGTGCCTAAATGCATAGAGTTGCTGCCATGTGACTGGCTGATTAGATATTTGTGTTAACAAGCAGGGGAACAGGTGTTCAGTGGCCGGTGAGTGCATGAGCTTTAAATTAAAGTGATAATATTAATCTGTGGGTAAGGAAAACTACAGTGATGACAGCTCAAGAGCTGGGACAAGTGCTGCTTGTTTAAAGATAAGAAGCTTCTCAATTTTGATCACAAATTCAGTTTAAATGAATCTGGAGTTCCAAATCAAATAATGGCTGGAGGAAATAAAGTACATTAGCAATAACACTGAAGCTGGTACACTGCAGATCTAAAATCCATTCTGTAAAAATACCTATTAGGCCTGAAAGAAAAGGTCCTGACTGAAAATGGTACATACGATTAAATTTGCAAAACCAATTCAAAGTGGTTTCCCCAACACTGAGGAGCAGTTTTGTGAAGTAGATCCCAATACATGGCACTTAAAAAAATCTGTCATAAACTACAACTACACAATATGTCTTTTTTGGACTACAGCCTTATGAAATATGTGCAACCATATCGTGAACATTCAGGAGCAGCAGATGTGGTCAGAAAGTGCTGCGGTCATAAGAACACCGCAGCTGAGTGCACTAAGAAATTATTACCATCAATATTGTTCTCCATTCAAGTAAAATGACTACTATAATGTGACAGGCTACATTCATGCACTGAACCAGCAAAGCACTGCTGATAGTAATGTTCACATGTATGACACTGCAGTGCAGGAGAAAAGGCTGACGTCATTACAGCAATCTTTATTGGAAGAAGCTTTAGACAGAACAAAGATGTGGAGTGAAAGGAAACCAAAAGGAAATATGACTCTCATAACATGATTTGCATTTAGGAATCAAAATCTAACGTGAAATGTGTTGTGTTTCCATGACGACTGTTGCTTCAAATCTTAATTACTGTTTTTACTGATAATAGTCTTACTGCTGTATTTAGGAGACACTGAGGTCATAGGTAGCAGAATATGAGACAAAGAAGGTGCATATTGTTCAACATTTCTAACCTAAACACAACGGAAAATCAAGAGGAAATCTGCTTATGCATGTATCATTCATATCTGCACCACTCCACATGTCCTTTAACTGCCTCTCTCTCTCCGTGTCTCTTAAATTACATTAATAAGATTCTAAATGAATATCCTTCCTACGGCTTCTGCACGACTGTTCTGCTCCATTACAGTAATTACCAAACGCAGCCATTAATCATGCTTGACCATTAACATGTCTCCTGGTCACATGTTCCCAGTGCTGTTCAATCACTTCCATTCACTCCTTACATGCTACGCAGCCAAGACACAACCAAATAGCCCTTCTGAGAGGCCATTGTTTGTCACTGATGATTTATATCTCAGTCCTCACAGCACTGTAGCTTTTGCTGCAACCTCGCCACTTGTCCCAGTCAAAGAAAAAAATATATTTGTAACTGTCACCCAGCTCCACCGAACGATTCAAGAGGTAGGATTTTTTTTTTCTTTGTTAGATTACTGGCCTTCCTCTAACTTTCAATTTTATTCCGGCCAGTGAAACTAGAGATGAGTCAGTGAGGTGACGCCAACCAGGCAGCCGAACAGCTCTGATCAATTTAACACACTCTTTATTGCTCACCACTCCCTAGCAACAGATCTTAAAAGGGATGTAGTTTCCTTCATCTGTCCTCAACACTGCAGAATGTTCTGCGACATGGATGCAATGATAAGTATTGCTGCAGCCCACAAGTCAGCATATCCAGTAGATTAACCAGTTTATCACCTCTTAATGGAAAACATTATTCATACTTTTTTTTGCATATGTGATAACATGTTCCACATACATTAAGTTACCCTAAAACACTGCATTTAAATCCTCCCTTAGGCTATTTTTTGATACTTCACACAAGTCCTTCTGTCACTTCTTAAGGAATTTAAGGAGATACTACCTGAAAGCCTACACACTTATCCCCATTTGTATGAAAGTGGTTTGTTTTAAGCATTCCCTGTGTACACATATTGATTTTTACCATCATAAAACTTCCCAAAGTGTAGTCATATTTAATTTGTAACAATTAACAAGTAATTTATTTTGAGTCTTCAAATGCAGACAAATGTATGAAGAGAATGGAAGGTTCTGCAAATGAACTATTTAAACTTTTTACAGTCATTTGTTCCATACATTTTTATAGGAAAGCTGCGAAATGTTACTTGCTCTCCAAGTCAGGTTGTACTGTATATGGGAAATTACATGTCAGCACCCACAGTTCACCTATCTTTCCTTAATCTTAACCATGCCATAGTTGGTTTTATTGAATGTAATCCAGAGTCTTTTGCAAAACTGTCCAAAACTGTCCAATGATTGGAATATGACCACTTTCAGTCAGAATCATTTCAACAGAATCAAGTCAGAATATCAGATTTTTCTGTGCCGCACATGAAAGGTTAAATGTGGGCTTTAAAGGTTAAATATTTCTATAAGTACAGTACATACATACAGTTTTTTTTATGCTGCAGTGCTCTGTGCTGCTGTCACTGCTGATTCCTGTTCAAGTTCGATCAGATTTCCCATCAGAGACCACACCCAATACATGAACTCCCATCACCCCGACAATGAAATCATAGCACAGTATATTTAGTCCCTATTTTTCCACAGGACTGAGATATCTGCTTTCTTTTGAAACACGATGCACACACTGAGTTCAGCACATGGAAATGGGAACAGATATTCTATTCTGACAGTGTCAAAGAAGAAGAATTGAGGGCACGCCCCCTCGGGAATTCTCTGAGAACCAGAAGGATCAATGCTAATGGTAGCATCTGGCTGATGGTTAGTATTATTGATCCAGTCCCCTCCAAAATCACTGACTAGGATGTTTTTTAAATGCGAGTATAACTGTAAATGCCTCACATAAACACTGTTAATGTTAGTGTAGCAAAGCAGGTAGTCTTAGCATTGATAAGAAACTTTGACAGAGGGCATTATGGCAGTTTGGAGCAGAATCTGGAAACAATAGAAAGTGAGATGAGCTCTGTACAAAGTGCATGAGACAGTGGGGGGAGGGAAAGAAAGGAGCGTTACTGACCATACAGCAGGTTGATTAGATTACAAAGCTAAGACCAACAGGCCATTTGTTACACAAAGAGCCAGACCTCAGCAGTAGCCACAGATCTAGAGTACAGAGCAAAACTGAGCACGTTTGTGTGAGTTTGTGAATGAAAGATGAAAAAAAGAGATTTGAGTAATTGTACCACAGTGCTGCAGATGCTCCATTAGGAAGAGGAAACCCAAAGTTAAATCTAATCAGGAAAATGCTGAGTTTGAATAAAGGCTGTTGATTTATTTGTAACTGCATAGGTATATGTTTGAAAGAAAAAATAACATGACACACTATGTCACATATGGCTGTGTATTATAATATATATGGAGAATTGAATGGCTATTATTCTATTAAAGGTACCAAGCATCACTGGGGACACAAAGAGAAGAAAGTGCCACACCCAGTCAGCACAGAGCATGCTCTGTATTACATCAACTTTATGCTGGACTGTCTGCAGACCTCAGTTAAAATGACTACACACGTGGGCATGCACACACAGAGACTGCAGAGGGATTTGAAGGCACTAACTCACATAATATAGGTTATATTAATGCTTAATATTTTCCCTAGACTGAGGTATTTTTATATTTTTAAATGGCACAGTGGGATATCATAACTTTTTAGTTCACAGCCTTGCAAATACACTTCACACTCCTTCCACATTTTTATTCTGTTTTAGTTTATTTCTACTTCTACTTTGACTCTTAAATCCCTCTAAAGGTGTCTGTACCTGGAAGACTAATAGCAAATGTAGAGAGAAAAATACATTTTCTGAGAAACTGTGCTTTATTGGTTATATTTACTGTGCTTGATTGGCAATATGGTGCAAAATGGTGCAATGGAAATCATTTGTGTGTCTTAAGTCACTGAGTCTGTGGTTACTGTCTGTGACCTATTTCATCTGTAAGACCTGCATTTACATGAAATTAGAAGTCATATTACTTGGACTGAAAATCCAACATTGACCAGAAATACAGAGTTTTCTGACAACTCTAACAGGGATTACTGGATTTAGTGCATTTCAAATGGATAGAATAACTGCAGAGTCATGGCTCTGTCCCAGACGCCCAGAATATCAATAAAGTATCCCATTACTGTAAAAGGAGAGAGAGACAAAGAGGAAAGAGGGAGGGAAATGGAGGGGAAAGAATCAGATCAATGTATCTATGTGATTCAATTTAGGATAGAATTTCACATTTTGTTATTGGGAATCAGGTAACCAAATCCTTGACAGGTACATTTAATAGTACTGTTAAGAATATTAGAAGTTTATGCAAGAGTAAAGTCATTTATATGCATGAACAAAACAATTAAAACTCACAGAGTAAACACCATTTCAAGGTGTCAATGAGGGCAAAAATCAGGGAGGGGAGGAGGGTGACTCCTTTAGGTATTAAAGTCGTGTTGTGGAAGCTGGTCTGACTCTCTGCCAAGTGCTCTGTAAAAAGGGTGGAACTGTCGAGACAGAGAGTAAGACAGAGCATTGGTGAAAGCACAGAAAGAGGCAGGGTCTGTCTCTGAAGGGCAGGGAGTGGCCAGAGCTCATGTGCTGATGAGTGATTGAGTAAGGAAGGTTTCATGTGGGTGGGGTGAGGAGAAATGAGCGAGGGGGAGGTGTGATGCTGATGGGGAACTAGGCTGAGTGCATAAAAGCCCTCAGAGCTCTTTAGTCTGATGTCCTGTTGCTTCACAAGCATCTTGAAGCCTACATCTCTCCACCTATCCTCAGCGGCAGACAGCAGAACCAGGCCAACCATGAGCCATTCTTCAGTGCATACCTCGACCTCCTACAGGCGCACCTTTGGAAGCCCACACCCCATCTCATTGTCCTCATACACCCCCGTGTCCTCTCGTATGCCCATTTCTGCAGGACGCTATGTGCGTTCGATGTCACCTGCGGTGACATCCCGATCCACCACCTACCACCAACAGCGTTCCCGTCCTAGCCCCCAGCCCCCTCGCTTCTCCTATGAGAAGGTGGATTTCACCCTGGCTGAAGCCATCAACCAGGAGTTCCTCACCACCCGCAGCAATGAGAAGGCCGAGCTGCAGGAGCTCAACGACCGCTTTGCCAGCTTCATTGAGAAGGTACGATACCTGGAACAGCAGAATAGTGCACTGCAGCAGGAGCTCAACCAGTACAAGGGCCAGCAGCACGGGCAGCCCAACCGTGCATCTGAGCTCTTCCAGGAGGAGTTGAGGGAGATGCGGCGCCAGATGGATGCTATCGGCAAAGAGAGGGACCAGTACCAGCTGGAGAGGGACAACCTGGCTGAAGACTTGGGTCTCCTCAAGCAAAGGTTGGTACCAAGGTGATAGATAGATAGATAGATAGTCTCAAACAAGATTAAAGATCCACAGAAAGTTGTGCCCCTTTCAGTGTCATACCATCCAGTTTTCGATCCTCTTGATTGAACTTGACATGGTCCATTTTAAGCACAGAGGAGGTAGAGAATCTCTGTGAATCTACTACTTCACTCCTGTGATGACAGTGAGGTAGGGCGTGGCACAAGAGCAGCAGCATGATACAGGACGCTGCATGGTATCATGCCTGCAGAATATGTATGACAATATATGAATGTCTTAAAAGACTGTATGTCTTGTATGCTGGAAAAATTAAAAGTAAGGTGAAAAATGTCTGTTTATAAAATCAAAGAGACTAAAGAAAAAATCATGACACAGTGATTGATGCCAAATTAAGTGAGAACATGACTGACAGTAAATGGTTTTCTTGAATACCACATCTGTACAGTCTTTTACAAATGCAAACTATCATGCATGCATACAGACAGATGAGAGGAGAAAGGAGGAGGATGGATGGATCAGACACAGGGAGGGGCCGGCTGAGGAGCAGTGAGGAAAGAGAGAGGGGGAAATGGAGTGGAGGAAGAGAGGTTGGGTATCAGGGTGGTGAGGATAGTGTCAGGAAAAATCAATGTGACTCAATGACTCCATTAGGTGTATTTTCAGTGTCCCTCTGTGTGCTGATGGGACGGTGCCAGAGAGCCCATTAGGACAAAAGGGCCCTGTGTAACACAACATGAATTAAAGATGAGGCAGCAGGACCCACTAATCTACTTTATGTCCAGCCCGGGTAAGACCTCTGTCTGACATAACAGATGGACCTGGATTCACCTGCACATCCAGACACTGACAGCCCTGAAAAAGTTATCAGAAGCAATCTTGGGTATTGTTCATTTAGATCAAGGACTTGAATTATGACTGATTTTGCAAATGCATTATGATAAGAAATCAATAGAATGAAGCATTTATTTTTGCCCAACAAATACTACTCTTTTTGTCCATGAATTATGTACCATCACTGTAAGCTAGCTTCCATTAAATCTTTAAAAAAAAAAAAAAAAAGATGGTAAGTGTGTGTGTGTGTACATAACCCTTTTGAGTGTGTGACCTTATTGAACTGTAGAGACGCCACATTAGCTAAAAGGACCAGCAGCTGATCCCAGTGGGCACACTCCCAAAATCCTTTTTATGGGACATGAATTAACAAATTGATCCAGGAAGGGTTTTGCCAGCTGATGCCCTGCTGCAACCTTTGACTCAAAGAGTGTTCTCGGGGAAAAAGTCTACCTGTTCTTCTCTCTTCCTTTTTTAGAAAGGAGATTTTTGATTATCATTGATCATTACTTAAAATGCTTTGTCTTGCTCTTAGGTTGGATGAAGAAGCCCAGAAGAGGGCAGATGCTGAGAATAACCTAGCTGCCTTCCGCAAGGTAAACACCGAGCTCACTGGAACATGATTGATTACAGTGTCCCCGTTCAGGTCATAATGAACAGCTTTGTTCCATCTCCAACACTTATGTAATACTGCCACAGTAATATGACAGGGCAGATTTCTAAAATGGTATTGATCCAGACCAGTGCATAGGAGTCTGTGCACATTTTTCACTGACGCAATTTTCTATAAATATATGTATCCTCTAAAGCTGCATATATTTGTACAACTGAAACAGACAGAAATCAAATGTATCCTACTACATTTGATTTCTGTCTATCCTGTCCTATTATTCCTCTGACATTTTTTGTCCAGGATGTGGATGATGCCACACTGTCCCGTCTGGAGCTGGAGAGGAAAATCGAGTCTCTGATGGATGAGATTGAATTCCTAAAGAAACTCCATGATGAAGTAAGTGGTGCTATCTCTGCAAGTTTCCAATTTCTCTGCTGTTACTCTTTCAGGAGTCACCTATCAAAGTACAGTATATTTTCTGGACATCTAAAATGGTAATACTCACTCCAAATGACTGAATCCTCAGTATTCACTTTAAACCAGCAGATTAAATGAATTATAACTAGAGTAAACACTAAACAGATCAGGCACTTATACACAGTATTTAGTGTGAAGATGAAGCGAGCTGGTAAATGAGATTTACTGGCAGCTTGTTTCATCAAAAACAGATAATATACTTGAGGGTTGGATAGGTAAGCATTTGTAAAAGAGATGATGATCCTGATAGTATTTGCAAGAGCTTGAGAGTAACCAATGTTTTTTTAATGGAGCATTACTTCCATGGAGAAAATACTGTACAGCAAAGCATGCAGATATCATGTTTCCCATTGAGGAAAAAAATGTAAATAGCTTCTTTGTAGAAGGAAATTTGATTTCACCATTTTTACGTGCATCTATTTGTTTCCAAATATTCTCAGGAAATCCAGGATGTGCAAGTGAGTGTCCAGACCCAGCAGCTGAAGATGGAGGTGGACAGCAGCTCCAGGCCAGACCTAACTGCTGCTCTGAGGGACATCAGGGCCCAATATGAGACCATTGCCTTAAAGAACATGCAAGAATCTGAGGAATGGTACAAGTCCAAGGTAGGCAGACAAAAAGACACACAATGACAGCCACACACAAACATATAAACATTCAATCTTTTTTTTTTTGTGCTTCATCTTTTGCTTTGGCAGTTTGCTGATTTGACTGAGTCTGCAAAGCGCAACACCGATGCTCTGAGGCAGGCCAAGCAGGAAGCCAATGAGTCCAGGAGGCAGATTCAGTCTCTTAACTGTGAAATTGATGCACTGAAGAACACGGTAAGACCAAGTCCCAGCTGTCATTAATCTATATTCCAGATGTTTAGACTGCCTAAAAACTGTTTTTTTTTTTTTTTCAGAATGAAGCTCTGCTGAGGCAGATGCGTGAAATGGAGGACCAGTTTGGAAATGAGGTTGCCAACTACCAAGACAATATAGGCAGGCTGGAGGATGAGATCCGCCACCTGAAGGAGGAGATGGCTCGCCACCTTCGTGAGTACCAGGACCTTCTCAATGTCAAGATGGCTCTGGACATTGAGATTGCCACTTACCGTAAACTGCTGGAGGGGGAGGAGAGCAGGTGAGTGAAAACATTCTGTGTCCACATTTCTGCTGTTTTAGACTGATCTCTTAATTAGTAACAACATGATCAGTACATGAAGTGTATTTTTCACAACTTAGCCCCTGATAATGTTACAGTTTTGCTGTGTTTCTGTTGTCTAATGTGTCAAAGTAAACCTTCAGAGCGACTGATGCAAGTTTAACGTCAAGTACAACAAAGCAATTAACTTTGTGTTACAGGTTATAGTACCTAAATTTTATTTTTCTGTTTAGGATTTCTGTTCCCATCCTCAATATTGGCATGAGCAATCACCTTGATCGAGGTAAGCTACAGTTGTTTGTTTGTTTTTCCACAAATATGAGATTAAACTTCCCTTCCATCTTTTGATTATAGCTGCTTGTTCTGAAAGCACCTTCCCTGCTCTGATTCAAAAGAATTCCCTTTAATTATACCCTCAGATTTCTTCAGCATAGGAATGTGAAGGTTCTAATAATTTCAACTTTGTTTCTGAGCTTCTCTCCTTTGTTCATCAGTTTGGCATGGGGTATTGCCCTAAGTTCCACAACACCCACAATCCTCAGCTGCTGGCCTGGCCAGTCACAGGCACAAGTTTTAGTGAAATAAAAAAAGTGTTTCCTTGCAGCTAGGGACAAAACACAGTTCTGTAGCTGCTAAATTCATCCACAATTGATACAGAATTTAAAACTAAATTCATTTAAGCTGGTAATTTAGTATCACATTTATCTATATCATAATCTTTGATGGCCACTTTTAATTTTAACAGGATTGTGACTTGTTTTATCAAAGAAAACATTTTCCAAAGCAGCAGTTCATCTTTGTACTGAATATTTTACCAGGACAGTCTCATGCCAGTGGCGTTTGTGAAAGTAATCTAATGCTATGATTTTAAACAGTGGGATTTTTTTACTTCCAGAACCAGAAACCTAAAATCCAAATCTATGCCCCTGATCATTGTCCAATAACAACTCTTTCTGTCATTGCTGGGTGTTGATTCAACTTTTGAAATATATCTGTGGAAAGTAAATTAGAAAAAGTAAAACCAGTTTTTTTGTGCATACATCATTTGCACATACATCTGAATGTCAAATTCTAAGCAGCATTTTAATCTGGTTTTTTATAGACTATGAAAAAGCTCCAGACAGCCTAAGCAAGAGGACTGTCGTGATAAAGACAGTGGAGACTAGAGATGGAGAGGTACCATGATTTACACAAAAATGACAAGATATAATGCAACATAACACTGAACATTTGTAAGTTAGGACAATATTAGTATTTATCATAAGAAATTTTTAACTAACCTGGGTATTGGTTTCTTCTTCAGGTGCTGAAGGAATCCAGGAGGGAGAAGGAGAGAGACTCGGGTACAAGTGACAAGGATGACAGGGATGAGTAGACGGATGGTCGTTAGATAATGTAAAGGCCAGTGCCATGATAGAAACAAAACTGAAAGCTGAACAAATAGAAAAAAAAACAAACTCTGATCTGTACACTGTAGTTCTCATTCTCAATAGTTATGTGTTTCATTATTTAGCAAATTATCTCTCAGCATAGGTGCAATGTTGGATGCATTCCTTTAGAAAGTGTCAGTCTGGTGCTATTTAAGCCACCCAACTTTTGCTAAACACTTGTGTTTTCTGTAGAGCGAAGCAAACCCCCTTTATAAACAAACCACTCGAGGCCTTGGTTTACAGTGCAATCCTAAGACGATCACGTTTGTAGTGAGTATTAAACTACACCCTAAACTAGGTAATTTATATACAGGATTTTAGTAGTTTGTGTTATATATATATGCCTTACCAACAAACTGCCTGCCACTGCCCTTTGGCCAACAAACCTTAAAAACTGACTAAAAATAAATCAACACGTCTGCATTTGTTTTAGAAGCTTTGCTATCCTCTTATTGTGCAAACCACCATTCACCAAAGACATGGATTATTAATAAAAGACATTAGGAAATGCTGACAGTGAAAATAAGAAAGTCACCAACTGAAAAGACTTTCACTGATTTTGCTTTGCAATGCTGTGTGTACCTGGCACAACCGATGAAAGAAAATGTACGTGAAAATAAACGTCATCCGAGCAAATCTGTGTCGTCTGTCCACATATTTACTTTTTATGTGATTTATAACTGTGTTATTCAGTGATGTAGTAATGCCCTCTTTTTGTTCCATGAAAGCAGTCTCTCCATAACCTCCACTTTACAGCCTTTATCTGCGTAAAGCGTCACATTTTAGTTCCAGGATAGGTGCCAAAATGAAAACAGTAGTCACATATGGATACATTTTATGACATTCATTCAGAGAACTCTGTCTACTTTGTTAGAAAGCTGTAAAGGGATGCAAAAGTTTTACACGGGATCTTAGAAAAAACATACTGTAACTGCATACTGCATATCAAAGATTGACATGAAGTGACCATTCGGGCAAAATGATTACTACTAAGTTATCAGCTAAAGCCCTGAGCTAGGATAGCAACCTGCATCCATAAACTGCAGGTGTGCAAGCCATAGACACATATCTGATAAACAGCGCTAAGTAACAAGTATCTTAGATGGTCTGTACCTCACAGCAGGTCATATTATTTGCCAGCAGGACATCTCAAAAAGGTTCTAACACAAACACAGTGTAAAGGTCCCACGTCAGCACAATTGTCAATCAAAGCAGCCACACCCCTGGTTTTAAGCCTTAAAAAATCCAAACAGGCAAATTAGAAAAAAAAATCACCCACCCCACAGTTGTTATGAGGGAGGAAATTTATAGAGATCAAACCCGTTTTGGCACCAGGTTGTAAATATGCTCTTTAATGTTTTTTAGTTGTACGCATACTTAGCAGGCTGCCGCTTGCCTGTACCTTTATGTTGTTTCTTTTCTCTCTGGTCTTAGGCAAGTCTAGCCAAATCTGGTTGTCCAACAGAATGTAAAAAGTTCTTAACTTACTTCAACTCCTAAGCATAAACACTTGCGCATACGGTCATATCAAACAGGACCCCGGCCTTCTACTGTTTCCTTTTCCCTGATTTAACCCTCTCAGGCGAACTTTCAGCTCAAACTACAGCCACTTTCCACAGACTTCGCGAACTCTGACTCACCCATACATGAACCATGGTCTGATTTTGTTCATCTAAACCTAACACAGTCATATCATCATACTCCGATTAGAAAGGCGCTGCCTGAAATGCTAAAATCAGGGCACAAATACTCCCTGGAGTGACGACATTCTACATCCGGTTTCCGAGTTTTCGCTCGCTGTCTTGGCGCGAGACTTGTCAGAGCTGTGAGCCAGCAGGTTGAAAACAACTTTATAATAATAGAAAGGAGTCTAACTTAATGTACCGGCGGTTGTTTAAAGGGGCACCTGAAGCGTAGCAGCATTTGTATGACCTAGCAGGTGAGTCTGTTTATTTTATTTTATTTTATTTTATTTTTTAATTTTCTGAACCAGCACTGTTGAAACGTAGAACTGAAGCTAGCTGCTCTGGCTGTATAACATTACCAATGTGCCGAGAAAACTGGAGAAGGCATATTTGCTGTTATGTATCTCTAAATATTCTACCAGTAACATCAATCAACATTTCTTTTTTAATTTCACTTGAAGTTAAGTTAGATTCATTGTTAGTCAAGTTTTCTCCAACAGGTCCAGTGAATAGGTAGACGGACTAAAGTTATGCCCGTTGTATACCCACTAAAACTTCACAAATCAACAGACTCAGCCGAAACACAGTTCAAAGTCTATATGGGTAGTTTGCTTTCTGTCTAAGAAGTTAAATTCACCAGCTACTGTATTAGGTACACATTGTTAGTACCGGGTTTGACCCCCTTTTTGACTTCAGAACTGCCTTAATTCTTCATGGCATAGATTCAACAAGGAGCTGGAAACATTCCTCAGAGATTTTGGTCCATATTGACATGATAGCATCACACAGTTGCTGCAGATTTGTCAGCTGCACATCAATAATCGACATCCCAAAGGTGCTCTATTGGATTGAGATCTGCTGACTGTGGAGGCCATTTCAGTGAACATTACAGTGAACTCATTGTCATGTGCAAGAAACCAGTTTGAGATGATTTGAGCTCTGTGACATGTTGCTGGAAGCAGCCATCAGAAGATGGGTACAGTGTGGTCATAAAGGGATGGACATGGTCAGCAACAATACTCAGGTAGGCTGTGGTGTTTAATTGATGCTCAGTTGGTATTAAGGGGAGCAAAGTGTGCCAAGAAGATATCCCCCACACCATTACACCGCCAGCAGCAGCCGGAACCATTTTTAATTGCCTCAGTTTCCTGTTCTTAGCTGACAGGAGTGGCACCCGGTGTGGTCTTCTGCTGCTGTGGCCCATCTGCTTCAAGGTTCAACGTGTTGTGCGTTCAGAGATGCTCTTCTGTATAGCTTGGTTGTAATGAGTGGTTATTTGAGTTACTGTTGCCTTCCTATCAGCTCGAACCAGTCTGCCCATTCTCCTCTGACCTCTGACATCAACAAGGCATTTTCACCCAGAGAACTGCCACTCAGTGGATGTTTTGTCTTCTTTAGACCATTCTCTGTAATGGTTGTGTGGCAAAATCCCAGTAGATCAGCAGTTTCTGAAATACTCAGACCAGCCCGTCTGTCACCAACAACCATGCCACATTCAAAGTCCCTTAAATCACCTTTCTTCCCCATTCTGGTGATCGATTTGAACTCCAGGAGGTTGTCTTGACCTTGTCTACATGCCTAAATGCATAGAGTTGCTGCCATGTGACTGGCTAATTAGATATTTGCATTAACCGGCAGTTGAACAGTTGTACCTAATAAAGTGTCTGATGAGTGTATGTTTCAGTAATGATGAGCCAGATGAAACTGTAAATGTAATGACAATATATCCCTACCATTAGGAAAATATGGGTTGAATTGTCTTTTTTGTGATGACTCTGACGGTTTTGAGATGACACTGTTTTTGTGTGTGTAATAGGTCACTAAACTGGGCTGATTACACTGATCCCCTGTACCTCAAGGCACCCTGATGGTGTGTGGACTTATTCAGGATGAACTGTGAACTTTTGGCAACGTGCAGTGCTCTTGGTTATCTGGAAGGGGACACTTATCACAAGGAGGCTGATTGCTTAGGTGAGTGGTTATGAAATGTAAAGAAAATATATATTTAGTTTTTGTTTTGGATCCAGAACAGTCCTCCTTTAACATTTATCCTGCCTCTGTGTTACAGAGAGTGTGAAAGATCTGATCCGGTATTTACGCCATGAAGATGACACCCGTGATGTCCGGCAGCAGTTGGGTGAAAGCCAGATTGTACAGAATGACCTTCTGCCTATTATCATTCAGCACAGACAAGACAAAGCATTATTTGATGCCTGCATCAGGTACGAATCCTTATAAGTTTCATCTTTAAAAAAATGATGCTCATCGATAATAAAGTCCTTTAATGCATTATTGTAACACCACTGTTAATATGATCACACATTATTGTTAGAAAAGTAATAAATTCAGTTCTCTGTTGATGCTGTTCAAGTTGGTTCTGTCGGTCTTTTACTTACATTTTTTTGTTTTTCAGGCTCATGGTCAACCTCACTCAGCCTGCCATGCTTTGTTTTGGTAAAGTCCCAGATGACCCAGTGTTCAGGCATCACTTTTTGCAAGTGACATCTCATTTACAGGCCTATAAGGAGGTATTGCAGCAGTATTAATGCAAGGATTTTTTTTTATGGGTTGTTATGACATTACATTCTAATATTTGCAGCCCATGTTTATATAAAGTGCACTATATTGTATCCATATCTTTTATTTCCCAGGCATTTGCCAGTGAGAATGTGTTTGGCATCTTGAGCGAGACGTTGTACAACCTTCTACAACTTGTGAGTGTTTCACTCGTTCAAGTCTTTGTTTTCATCTGAGCTGTCTCCACTCAGTTAAATGTTTTTCATGTGTTTTTTTTGTCTGCCTGCTCACCTTCACTCATTCAGGACTGGGAGCAGAGACAGGAAGAAGATAACCTGCTCATAGAGAGGATTTTGCTGCTGGTTAGAAATGTGCTTCATGTACCTGCGAACCCAAGTGAAGAGAAGGTCTGACTTTAATATCAGTGCCAACTTTATAAAATTCTGCTAATTCCCAATAAATGGATTTCAAACCATTTTTCTTTATTCTTTATTTCGTCTTTTCCACCTCCATCCCTAAACTCGCTCCTTCTTCCTTATTTGCAGAAAGTGGATGATGATGCCAGTGTCCATGACCAGGTGCTGTGGGCCATTCACATGAGCGGCTTTGATGACCTGATCAAGTTCCTGGCGTCGGCCCAGAGTGAGCAGCAGTGGAGTATGCATGTGTTGGAAATAATCTCCCTCATGTTCAGAGATCAGGTGAGTCAGGAAAATAAAGCATTTTGGGAGCACACATATAGATTTCTAGCTGTTCTGTGTTTCAGTGTCTTTTTTTTTTTTTTTTTTAACTTTTTTCTTTACAGACTCCAGAAGCTTTGGTGAGTGCCGGCCATGCTCGTTCAGCGGAAGAGAAGAAGAAAGACTCTGAGGAACTGGAGGCGCTGAGGCAGAAGGAGCATGCAGAGAAACGTTCTCGCACCTTACAAAGAGGAACCAGGTGCAGGCCAACAGATGTTCTTTAGGTTACAGAATGGCACGCTGGATGTCAGAGATTTTCTTTACACAGTCACCACTTATGAAGTAGTTTAAGTACACATCCATTTTCATGCTATACCTTTGTCAACAAGCAAGCAGGACTTAAACCTCTGAAAATCTCAGTCAGAAACAGTTACTTGTTGCATTTCCTCACCATTCACAGGTGAACCAATGTTAGTCTTTACTCCAGGGGAAATTTGTAGAGGGTCATTCAATGTCAGATCATCAAATGCCTCCCACCTGATCTCAGATTTACCTGAAAAAATTCCAAGGGGAAGATACACTTCTTAATAGGAATTATGCAAAATTTCAGGTCCCTACTGTCATTAGTTAGTAGGTAGTGGTGCGTTTAGATGTTTCTCATCATCATCATTTTTTGAGGGGCCATTTTAAAATTCAGTTATCTAGAAAACTACTTGATCTAGGTCCTTCAAATTTTTTTAGGGTGCTGCTTATGGTTCTATGAATCATCTCTTGAAGGACTTTTGGATGTACCTTAGTATATCCAACATATGAATGTACATCCAACACTTGACACGAAAGCATTTGTCCTGTATCTTTATTATACCTTATACCTGCAGTAGTGTGTCAAAAGGACATATCAAGTTTAGAATTTCAAATGTTTGTTTTGCAAACAGCAAGAGAGTGAGATAGGCACCAGGTAAGCACTTTAACAATGCATGTAACAGACCACTTTCCAGATTAAAAAAATATGTAAGGAATTTGTGGAAATGTAGCCCAGTGTATAATAACAACAATAATAATAATAATAATAATAATAACATTTATACCAAATAAGTGGTCATGAATAATATATATGCATGTTGAACTACAATTAGAAGGAGGAATAATACTGGGCGAGGGGAAGCCATGCTTAAAGGTAAGGTTAGGTATCATGGCAAAAGTGAGCATAGTAAGAAGAGACAAGGTGGTTCTGAAGCAAGTCTGTCTGTAATTACAGGAACAGACAGAAAACACTGAAACAGAAGAACTGTTGCAAGCACTCCAAACACATTTGGAACAACCGGCTATGTTAGCTTGCACTCCGGCTATTTTGATATTAAGCTTGTGCGGTTTTGCCAGGGTGCACCTAAGTACATCAAGCAGAGATGTTGAGAGAAAGTGAAACGCTGAATAAGTGTGAAGGCATTTGCAAACATTGTAGGAGCATTAAAAGGGAAAATACGTAGAAAAAAGGTTTATCACTGCTTTTGTTGAGTCAGTAATAAATATATTGAGCTCAAAATAGATTTTAATTTCTACTAAATGTGTTTGCAAAGATGTTCTCAAAAATGCCATTGCACACTCAGGACTGAGGCACATATCTGTGTTGTTTTCCTCTTAGACACTCTCGCTTTGGAGGGTCTTTCGTTGTTCAAGGACTGAAGGCAATCGGGGACAAAGAAGTGATCTATCACAGGAATCTTCAGAATGTGAGCAGTTCAACTTCAATGAAGAAATCTTAGCCTTAAGCGATCATGTTAAGAAAAAATATTTTAATGTGTCTGTTTGTGGTTTTTTTTTTTTTTTTAAGTTCAAAAATTACACTCATGACGTAGGCAAAGCAGTGAGACGTGTTCCCAAGAGGAATCGGAAGGCCCAAGAATGTGAGGAGAAACGACGTTCAGCCTTAAATGTTCGACTCTTCCTGCGCGAGTTTTGTGTGGACTTCTTGGAGAACTGCTACAATCGACTCATGTTCCTCGTTAAGGTCAGCCACTGTAACGTGAACCTCTTATGTTTTGTATCATAGGTGTAGAGGCCCAGTAATACTCTTCAGTGCAACTTCTAGGCATTTTACAGTGATTTGCTGCACACATCAAACTGAACAAAAGATTTTCATCAACTTTTTATTGGCCAAGTTAATAAAATTACTACAAAGTATCTGTTTGTGTCACTACTTCTCAAGTGTTACTTGAAAAAGAGGACAAATCAAATTTTAAGCTCAGTTATTTTAATGTATTGATCA
>VUQI01062370.1:42627-73841 GCA_015106735.1 Paratilapia polleni
GGGATCACCCCCCCCCCCCCCCCCCCTTGTTCTTGGTGCCCCCTCTGTGACATCCCATTAAAAAAATAAAAAATAAAAATCCTGGAAGCGCCCCTGTGCTGCGGTAGTTTTCCAGAGGTCCACTGCAGCTTGTAATTTATTTCATAAACTGATGGACTACAAAACAAAAAGCAAGTGTCCTACAAACCACAGACGACCTTAGTTTAAGATGGTTTATAAATACTTAGTAAATGATTTATTAGTAAAGGTTGCCTAAATACAAACTCCTGTTTAGCGTCTCCTTTAAAGCCACCACACTGTAATCTATTACACTGTGTGTGAATTATTGTCAGAATTGAAAACTCTTACAGGAGCTCAGGTACAGCGGTTAGCTGGGTCCCTCTACCAACCCCCCTCCCGCCTTCCAACGGCCAAACTGCCACCGCCGGATGGAGATGGAGAGGGGATTACCTCTGGGGGGGGGAGAGGGAAAACTTTTTCTCCTTTGTTTTTTTAAGTGCCGTTTACTTCGGTGGGAAGAAAAAAAAAAAAGAAAGAGAGGGGAGGCGTGTGAGTGACGATTGCTAAGATTTTCCAGAGAGGTGGACTGAGGCTTGTTTGGTGTGAAACGGGAACTTTTTTAGTTTGAAAGTGGAGTTTGAGTGACCGGGGCGCCCCCGGAGAATGGAAACGAGCTAAACCTTCCTCACATCTGCAGTCGGAGCTTGTTTTAAACGATTTGCATAAGGCAGGGACGGGAACAAAACGATGCCGCTGCTGTGAGTTCAAAAAAAGAGCCTAAGGAGAAGTGGAGAGAAAACCGGTTTTTCCTTGTACTCTACCGCTGCTTTTGTGTTTTTGAATGGTGGGCTGGTTTTCCTGCCTGACAGGGCCGAGTGTCAAAGAGGAGTTAACGCTACAGCGGCACACGGGCTCATCGGTAAGTTTTTAAAAAAATCACTTTAGAGTTCAGTTAAACATCTCAGTGTGTGTGTATGTGTGCGTGTGTTGCAGATGTCTACAAGACAGGATAACTGTGAAAGTCATCTGTGCCCGTGGATTTGTGAATTCAGTTCACAGCAGTATGGAAACAATAACCCCGTATTTCATTAGCGATGATGATTGATTATAGTTGAATCCAGATCCTGACTGATCGATGCCAAGCTCTACAGCTGCTCCTCTTTTAGAGCATTTTAAACTTGAGGCACGTAATGCAACTTGTCCCGCAGCCTTTGGACACAAAGACATAATGATCCAGGATAATGCAGGCTTTTTGTGTGCGCACTGAACCAGGCATTTAGACCAAAGTCCCGCGGTACTGTGCTTTAATCAGTAGAGGCTAACAACTCAAGGTTAGTTATGCATAAGTTGTGGGAAAAGGCAAGGTCTTAATCAAAGTAATTAACCCCTGCTGCTTTGTGTTTTTAATCCAGTTTTTTTTATGTGATATCCACAGGTGGTTTGTAACAGCACGTCGCCTCTGTATAACTGTATAGTAACAGCTTTAATCTTTTAAGGCAAACATTTCACATCGTTTTATGCCCATGTAGCGTGCAGAAAGCCCTGCCCTGTGGTTGTGCTATGTGATCCAGGGTAGGAGTGCCTCTTGGTTTTCTGGCCAGCATGATGACAGCCTTCAGGTCCTGTCTTTACTGGGGGACCACAGCCTGTAGTTACAGCCCCTCTGTGCACCCCACCATCTACATGACCCACTCTGTCAGCCTGCACCAGATGGTTTTGAAAAGCCCTTTGAAAAGGGAGAGAGGAAGCCCTTCCCTGCTTTGGGGAAGGAAGAGAAGGAAGCATGAAGAGCAGGGGCTGATGAAAGTTAGTCCTGCAAATGTTAGCATGGATGCAAGGGTCCCAGTTTTGTCCCTGTACTTGTTATTGTTTTTGAAAGATGCTTACACTGTGCTGCCTCATCATTAAAACACAAGGTGACATTTCAGAAAACTTAAAGTGTCAAATGCTAAACTGTTTTAAAAGTACCACAAGCAGATTTCTGTGGAGTGAGTACACTTTTGAAGCTTTAATTTGACGTTCTGATAAGAGCTGGGCTTCTCTCAACATGACCACAGGCTAAGTTTTGTTCTTCTAATTAAAGCATTGATTGGCTGGCCTTCTTTATTTCTACAGTTTCAGGCCGATCTGAAATAGTGGCATTGGTGGCAATAGATCTTTTGCTAGAGCTGTGAATTTCTAAGTTAAACCTCAAAATGTAATTTAGTGATAGAGTACAGCATATTGATAAGTAATCAGTGTGAACCAGTGACAGAAACATATCAGTTTCTGCTCTGTTGTTTGTTGTCATGTAACAGCACATAGAGATATTTAAGCCTTAAGAAACCCAAATGCATTTCAACAATAATGCTGTTGGATGAGCATTATTTAAATAAGCTCACCCCTGAAGTTTTCAGGACATTTGGCTTTGCATGTCAGGCCACATGCTCGTGCCTTCTGCATCATCATTATGAATGAGACACTCCTCTGACACCACTATTCTGTACCTCTGACTTTCTCCTCTGCTAGGAAAGTGTTGCATATGTGTGTTCCTGAAAACCTAAGTACCAAAAAAAGGCAAAAACACAGAGTACAATTTAAATAGTCACATTTCGTCTTTGTTGCAGTGCAGAGGAAAATGGTCCTTATTTTTTCTTCACCTTTTCTTTCATCCTGACCTTTGCCCCGTACTGTTAGGAAACAATTCTGAACGTTACATATAGGGCATTTTGAGTGTGAATAATTAGTTAAGTGGCTGAATATTGTTTTAATGAGCTAAAAATTAACAATAAATTGAAGGGTGTTCTTTTTCTTAAATGGCAGTCCGTGGTTCTCCTTTCTGGGAGAACCACGTACAAACGGATAGCACAAATTGTCGAACATCCAGCCACTAACTATTTAAAGTAATTTTTGCTATAGCTGTGACATGATAGTGGTGCTGAGTTGGTAAAGCGAGCTGAAAAAATGAAGGACATGCATGATATTTTCGGCTTGTGACATCGCTGTAGGAGATGCAATTATTGCAGACTGGAATTATACAGAGAGGGTTAAAGGCCTCCTCTAAATGATAGAGCTGCACTGGAAGTGCTGCAGACTTACTCTATATAGCCACTACACTGGAGGCCTGAAGCACTACTGCGTTATGTTCTGACATCCCTTCTTCTTCTGTGGCATACCTTTCTGCAAATGATCACAATTCAGTCAGTGGTCTTTTGACAAAGTTCACTGATTGGTGGTCATATTTAGGCTCTCGTCTCCATCTGCTTGTTCATCAGGCGCGTATATTATCTCATATACTGCCACGCAGGCGCTAACATATGGACATCAGACTCCACCACACCGCCTACTAAGTGCTGCTCCCCACCACAAATGTTAATAGAGCGTTGTGAATCTGCCCCACCTTACAGCACATACTGCGCGCTCACGGTGCTAACTTACCACAGCACAGTGCGTGAATGCATATTACACGTTAGTATATTTTCACTGCGGTAATGACCATGTGTAGTTCTGAGGTACAGTATACACTCGTGCACCATCGACATGTGACTCTCTTCAAAAGGCCCCTCATTGTGTTGCAGATTTTTTCATGCCTCTTTATGAATAGCTCTCTGAGGTCCTCTGTTGTTGAGACTAAAGTCAGGCGAGCATGAAATGGAGAGATTAAAAAGGTGGGGGGAGAAAGTTTGATTACTCCTCATAAAAAGTAGCCATAAGTGGATGGAACTGGGACCGAGGACTACAGGGTAAATGCTTTGGCAGTGAAAATATGAACATGACTGATTGTTTTAGAATCCATTAGAAACTCAGCAAGACTAAGTGTTACTGTGACTGAGTTATTGTAATGCAGAGTGCAACCAAATATTGCCAATGTGTATTTTCATATCTCATGGTAATGACCTAATTCGGGGAACTCTCACTGAGTTGTGTGCAAAATCATGTTGACTTGTTGTCCTGCGTCAGTTTTGGGAGGCAAGTAGAAGAAACTGCTTAACTTAAAGCCAACATTTAAGGGACTGTGGCCACATTTTTTTTTTGATACCCTTTGGATTGTTTGGTTTAAGACATCCATTGTACAAAGTACACAGTTTTGTGGCATTTCTTTTTATAAAGATGTAGTGAATCCTGTGTGTAGGTGAATGTCTGATTTAGATGACTAGGTACTGCTTTGGTTTAAGCAGCTGATGACTAGATCAGGACAACAGAGAAGAGAATAGATGGAGTCATTTAAAGGGGCAGTTGCAGATCTGTGCAGTGAAAAATAAGGGTTGTTTTTTTTTTTGATGATGCTTTAGTTCAAATGTGGCCCTAAAAAGGCTCTTCACCCTTGGACTGATATGTATAAAGTTGTTAAAACTGTTGTTAGTTCACATACAATACAGTGACAAAACTTAGGGATGTACTGTAGTTACCTGAGCCTCACGGCAACTTGAACAACAATTTTTAAAATGTTTCAAAAGGTTGTGAAACAAGTACTCCAGGTAGGGTAACAAATAGCTGCTCTAGTTTTCTGGCTCAGTTTACATATTTGTGTGTGCAATGTATGTTTAATTTTTCAGCAGTTAGCAATCTGAATGAATAAATAAAAGGACTAAAGAGTCAGTGAAGCGTTTGTGACATTTAAACTAAAGATCCTCGGGATTCTGAAGTTGTTACTTTGTTTTTTCTTGCTCGTCACCAACGCACAATTTTATTTTCAGTGTCAGTGTATGAAGAGGAATTGCAAAGCCTGTGGGCCTTCAAAGTCTGGTCAACATGAAAACTGGCTGTCATGTGGCATTTTGTTTGTTATGTAAGTTGTCAGCACACAAATGTAGCAGTAGCTGCTATGCACAAATCCCCTTCTGAAAGTAGCCCCAATCACGTAAGCAGGGGCATTGTGACATAATTGAAAGTGTTATGTGTAGTTTAGCCTGCGAGCCAGACAGATTACAAGCTTATTTTCGCTGTATCACAAGGGTGCCTATCCTGCGGCTTCCTAATGGTTGAATTTCTCAGATGAAATGGTTTCTACTGACAGTGCTGTTTTTTTTTTAAAGAGAGTTCCAGGTAGCTCCCTTGTTTTTCCAAGGTGGAGGTTCTCAGCTGAAATCTAGAGTCTCGCTCAGCTTCAGTGTTGATAATCCAGCTCTTTGATAGTGTCTTTGCTCCGTGTCACAAACGCAGGGGGTCAGTTCCTGCTGAAACCTGATGTTCCACTTCCTCATGTGGTCCTCAGCTTCCTGCTATGGCGAGGCAGGAAGCTCAACAGTGGGTCATTTGAAGTCTTGCTCAATATGCTTCTGAGTTAAAGCAGATGTTATTTTGGTGGTGAGCTCAGATTTACATACTGTATATACGTAAGGTTTTATGCTTAGCACAATATATTATAATGTTTAAATACCCCAGCTGTTACAGTAGTTAGCGTTATTCCCATTTTTATTTTCTTGACTCGGTCGGCCTTTCAGCTGGTTGGGGTGTTCACCTTAAGGTGGCGTGATTTATACCTACAACTGTTCAGACCCCAGTGCATCTCACATTCTTGGTAGAGTCTTCCAAGTGAAGTTGTCAGATGGCCAGGTCATAACACTGCAGGTTTTTCAGCTTCTCAGCTGGCCCCGGCCATCAGTGAAACACTCGCAGAATCTTTGGCTGTAATCACACAAGCCCACCCCTTGATTAAACACACCCAAATTAGCTATGCGGGGAACTTTTAGTCAGCCTTGCCTGTTCCTCAGCAGCTGAGCACTCAAATCTGTGCTGCTCAGCCCCCCACTGTGTGTGTTCAAGGGGAGAATACCCAAGGACAACATATTATTCCAATAGCTCATCTGCAGCTGACACTGAGTGCGAACTCTCAGTTCATGTCAGTCACCTCTTAAGTTTATGTAAGTGATACCTCATTTAATATCATTAATATTATTGAAATGCTCTCATTATGCAAGGGATTCAAAAGAAGCAAAGAACAGAGGGGAACGCCATGCAGTTGAGGTATTAAACTGCATGCTCTGCAATTCACAACAACAGTAATTTCAGGGCACTTTATATTGTAAGGTATAGACCCTATAATATTACAATATTATAGAAAGAAACACAACAGTTTCCTGCTTTTAACAAACCTGCAGCAGAAGCAGACTTGGGAGCAGCCAATCCACCTCGATAGGGACAAAAAAGAAGAGCATAGAGAAACTACAAACAATATAACAATAAGCACTTGGTGGATTGGTGGGGCAGTAACCGCAGATAAGAATATGCAGCTTCTGAGCCAGCGATACCTGGAAAAAAGACACAGAGGACAAAGAGAAAAAAGCAAAAATTATGGGAGGGAACATGTAATGATGTGCGACAGAGGCATAGAAATTCATGGAGCCAGAGAGAAGAAGAGTTCAGTGCATGCATTATACAGTGTGAGGTCCTCCAGCAGCCTGCGACTATAGTAGCAAAAATAAGGCATGCCTGATTCAGCCGTAACTATAAGGTTCATCAAAAAAGAACGTTTTAAGCCTATTCATAAAATGAGCTATGCTGTCTGCCTCACTGAGCTGATAGCCTCCCTTTCTACTTTTTAAAACTGTAGGAAACACAAGCCTGCGCTCTGAGAGTGAAGTGCCCTATTGGGATAAAGAAATGATGGAGCTTATTCATTAGGGGCTTTGAATGTCAGGAGAAGAATTTTAAATTCTTTTCTGGAGTT
The DNA here is from genome assembly GCA_015106735.1 of Paratilapia polleni. NCBI lineage: Eukaryota > Metazoa > Chordata > Actinopteri > Cichliformes > Cichlidae > Paratilapia > Paratilapia polleni. The sequence goes on from VUQI01062370.1 coordinate 49,277, forward strand.
TATTGGGACCCAATGAAGGGAAGCTAAAATGGGAGAAATAGGATTTCTGTTGCTAGTTCCTCATTGTACTTACACTGCAACATTTTGGATTAGCTGAAGGCTTTTCAACAGAGCTTTTGGGATTTGTGGGACATTCCAGCCTAGAAGTAACAGATGCATGGGCTAGTTTTTAAGCAGCAGTTAGGATGTTCCTAATTTTGACAATACTGTGCAGGTGAAAGAATGCAGCACTATAGAGACTTGCTTTATGTGTTTGTTAAAGGACATATCCCGATCAAAAATGAATCTGAGGTTCCACACAGGAACATTTGACACATATATCTATTTTTATTATATTTTATTATATTTTTATGTTGTGGTGTCTCTTTGTTTTAGCTTGTTTTTTAGTCCATTTTATTCTATTTGTCTGTTTTTATTTTATTGATTGATGTTTTTTTTTCTGTTATTTTTAAACTAACTTGTAAAGCACTTTGGTCAGCCTTGTTGCTTTTAAATGTGCTATAGAAATAAAATTGACATTGACATTTGTCCCAAGTAGGTTGTCTTCACTGAGCCTTAAGTACAGGTCTACCATGGGCAAGAGAATGTCCAAAAATCCTGCTTTCTTTCCATTTCCCTTTTGATGTTGGACCATGTTTAATAGTGGGAGGAAGGGCTGGCTAGGTGTTACACTTGACCTTAAATTTATGATACAGGTATTGCTTTTGCAAGTCAAAATAAAACAAATTGTATTTGACCCATTTATCAAGAAAAAATAGAAGCCTTAGCCCCCTCAGTGTGCTATTTCTGTTTGTTCTTTTGTTTAATTTGAAATGTTCATCTATCTTTTTTTTTTTATCTTTTACTTATTTGCAAAAACAAACAAGCAAACAAAAAAGGATCTAAATGACAGAGACCCAAAAAAAAGAAAAACATGATTAACAAAATCCTGCTTCTTTTGAAAGATTGATTTAAGACATTAAAGATTGATTTAAAACAGTGTTTTTGCCTGTTTGGAACAACCAAATAATAAAGCTTCTAAACAGAAAAACTGTAATACCAAAACGCATGAAACTAAATTTTAAATGTAACATCTTCTAGTTTCTGAAAATTCACCACGAGAAATTAGTCTTAAAAAAAGTCACACATGCGTGTATAATCTACAAAAGTAAACTAAAATGTACAAATGTGTAAAACGATTTGTGTATAATTGTGTTACGTGTGTTCCAATCCGCACACCAGTACAGTGCCATTTGAACACAGGCAAATATAGTTACCTGAATAAATACTGATGAGTTACACACACTAAAAAAAAGAGAAAGATAAAATAACAAACTTTTCTAGTGACTCAAAAGCTATATCTATGCTAAATTTTCGCAAACATTTTTGACAAATTTATCCAGCAGATTATTCAAAAATTAAAGGACCATTTCTGTTTCATTCCATTTCATTGGCAGCTGTGTGTGTGTGTGTGTGTGTGTGTGTGTGTGTGTGTGTGTGTGTGTGGGTGTGTGTGTGTGTGTGTGTGTGTGTGTGTGTGTGTGTGCCCTAACCATTAGGCTATCTGGGCATCACATTTTGATAACTTTCTAAATAATTGTAGTAAAATTTGCTGATTTCTGATCACTTTGGTCATCCCTTTAACTTTCACTTAGTCAGATCAGATCTGAAGTTAAATTTGTTCAATACTTTGCTGTATGGGGAAAAAACGGACACAAAAATCACCAACAGGATGACAATAGCGTATTAGTATTGTGATGTTACCTTTTGACTCAAAGCACTGCCGTGCCAAAGTGCAGCCTTAAAGAGCTGCCTGCATGGCTGCACACTCAAAGTCTAGCTGACTTGTAATGGATCAGTTGCCAGGCAGCTTGCTGAAAATTCAGCATTGTAAGGTTTGGGGGCCTCCAGAGAGTTCAGTCGTTAAGACAGATAGCTCTGCTTCTAGTTAGGACCTCCCTTCATCACTCACCAGCCCTCTGAAGGCAAATACTTGGCTCCCATCTTAAAGCAAAAGACTTGGGATGTAGCAGCTTCCTTGCTGCACTCAGCCATCTTTATGTGGTCTCGTTTTTCATTCGCATGGTTTCCTCTGAGTGCCACTAGAGGTCACAGCATGGGCCTCTGAGTCTTTGTTTTGCCCCATAATGGCTCTATTCTCCCACAGTGGCAATGACTCCCAAGGCTGCTAGACATAAGACACCATTGTGACGAAGAGAGGAGGCAGGATGAGGCAGAAACATGGGAGTATATGGGTGTATATGTGTGTGTGGAGCTAGGTAAATTACTGTTAAAGTGGCGTTGAAATAAGAGCTGAACTCTAGCTTTACGTGTAAATTAAATAACTATTTTAGCAGTTGTGATATAAAATCTAACAGTAACCAGATATATGAGAGAAAGGAAGAGGCTTGGGTTGTTATTTTCTATTCTCACAGATTAACTAAATCCAATTAGATGACCACAAAGCATTCATTCAGTGTTTTGTCCGTTGTAGTAAATGTAGGATGTTGCTAATGTGTAATTGCAGGAATTACTGTAAAAGTAAGCTAAAGAGCAATGCAATTGCAGCCCACAAAACTTTGCAGTAAACTGTATTTGACATTTTGTTATTGTAACTATCCATGACTTTAGTCTCGTAAATTGCATTCCCTACAAGAAAAACAGGGAAAAAAGGTTATCAAACTTGTAAAGACTTGTAAAGAAAAAGCTGTACGAAGCAGATATTTCATATCTAAACCAACCAGGTGCCGTAATAATTCCAACTAATGCAAAATGCTCTCAGACAAACCAGAAGAGTTTAATATCAAGTTAAATCAACATTAAAAGCCAACTTAGCTCATAAACAAAGTATATCAACTAACTTTGTTGGTTCATTTTAAATTAAAAATCTTCCCTCTGTGGTCTCTGTGGTACAAATTCCAGTTTGACACCTTCACAGTTTCACATATAAACAAAACGTTTTCCTTTTCTCACATGACTACATCTTTGGTAACATGAAGAGGCAAACCCATAGTACTTCCCCAACCAGAGGCAAAAAAAACCAGTTTAACAGTAAGGGTTTTTTTTCCCCCCCCCCACTAAACGTATTTCACAACACAGTGACACTCACATCTGCTTGAAATTTAGTGTTTACTCTGAATTTTGGAAGATGTTGAGTTAACCCTTAAACATACAGAGAATGCAGATATGTAAACTGCACAAATAAACTCCCACCCACTCACCCCACCAGCTGTCGTATTTGCACCCGTCTTTTTAACCACCGAGCCATGGTCCCTGCCTGGACCCCTGTGCATAGTTGTGTCCCAGAGCTGAGTATGGTCCTTCATTGTAAGTTGGCTAGGGTTTAATGTGAAGAGAATAGTCTTGATTGTAAACAGAGATCTGGCCATCAGTACTCATTTTGTTAGAAAAGTAAGTTTTTGTTTTTTGTTTTTTTTTGTTGGAGTTTTTTTCTCCAGTTTATTATTTGTCCTGCTGTAGTCAACAAAAAGCCCTAACATTACAGCTTGGTCTCCTTATATTATTGTTTGCAACCTTTCTTTTTGCAGGTAAGCAGGACAGTTTGTGCAATAATGTATTCATTTTGCGTTTACTCTTTAAATGAAGAAACTGACAAATAGTAGGGATTATAGCTTGTGAAAGAGATTTTTAATATTGAGAAAAGTAAGAAATGCATATCTTCAAGGTATTGATCACTTTTGTAATGTAGGGGAAGCTCAGGAGATTGCCACTTCTCATGTATTTTCTCTTCTCTGAGCACAGAATTGGGACATTGCAGTTGTCAATGACAGAAAGAAGAAGGGCAGAGAGAAAAAGTACTGAAGAACTGTGAGAGACTGAAAAAGAAAAGAACTTTCCAGCGGGCTCATTTTTTCCATGTAAAGTCATTCTTAGGCAGGACATACAAATTACACAGTCCTCTGTCTGAGGAAAAGATAAAAGAAATGTGCCACATTTCTGTGTCAAAGAGAAAACAGCTGCAAGGTGGGGAAACTTTGAGGTAAAGAAGGTAAGGTAAAGACAGACAGAGGGAGAGAAGCTGGCAGTTATTAAGGAGAAAAGGCAGGACTGAATGTTCCTGAGTGTCTCAAGTAGAAAACGTGAGTTAGTTGTAATCGGATCTCAGCTGTGGTGAGCTCATAGAGGAGGCCTGCCAGCAGCCTCAGAAAGAGCAGTCCACCCATAAGTCTTTAACCCCACTGCAGCCCTCTGTGGCTCTCGGCAGGCCTGCCAGCTTAAATATCATATATAATCTTTTAAGAGTACTAGTTAGTGCCCTTCTGCTGAAAGAAGTTTAGCAGAGAAGAGGGAAAGTAGAGGGGAAATATTAACAGTTACAAGAGTGGATTTGGGGCTACTTGAGACCATAGATAAATCTATGCCTAGTTGTTCACATTTGTTGATGTATTTTTTCCTTAAGAAATAGGATGGATTTAGGGAGGAAGGCGAATTAGAAACATTCTAAACACAATCTTTCAGAGCTTAAAAAATGCACAGTTTTCACAAGACAGTAAAAAGTGGAGAAACATAATTCCTTAACCATGGACCCAGTGTTTATTGATGTATGAAAATAAACAAAAAAAGCTTCTTTTTTTTTTCTCTTTCCTTTAAAGAGGATCTGAGCTTGTGTATGGGTATAATGAGCGAATGAGCTGTTTGACTGCAGTATACAAGGTTTTAGTGAGTTACAATGACAGCCACACATACAGGGCAGCTTGGATGAAATCACAGTTGACCCTAAGATTTGACACTCCACCTTTAACTTTGAAATACTTTTATTTTCTGTGTTAATCAGTATAAAACTGCTTTGTCTGACTAGGATATGGCCACCCTTTTTTACTTTTCCCTATTTCATCAACATTTTTCTCTTCTCTTATAGTCTCCACACCTGCTCAGATGGACTTGAGATAATGGAGTTCTAGTCTTATCCTGAATTTCAGCCTGTCCCAGAGCCTCGAAGTTCAACCAGAATGACGGATCCCACTGGACTGAGCTCTGAAGGGGCAGGGGCAGGGATGGTGGTGGTTGACGCCTGTAGTTTGGAAATAGAGAGGCAGTATGATGTCATCCCTGCCGTAATCTGCTCAATGTGTTGCCTGTTCGGAATCATCTACTGCTTCTTTGGTGAGGATCTCTGCTAGCTCACGGAATTTGAAACTTAGGACTACATAGTCTGCAGTCCACTGTGGTTGTTATGTGCTTGGTCATGTAATGGCCTAACTGTTCATTATTAGATTCCTTCCTGCTCTTAGTTCTCTAATTTCCTCACTATAAATCTCTTCTGTGTCCCCTCCTCCAGGTTACCGGTGTTTCAAAGCTGTCATGTTTCTGTCTGGCCTGATGTTTGGCTCAGTCATCATTTTCTTGCTATGCCATAAGGAGCATGTGCTGGACACCCAGCTGAGCGTCGAGGCCAGCGCAGGCATCGGCCTCGGTATAGGCCTCCTATGCGGTCTCGTCACTATGCTGGTGCGAAGCGTCGGTCTCTTCATGACGGGCCTGCTGCTGGGCCTCCTCTTGGCTCTCGCCGCTCTGCTGGTCACTCAACAGTTCTACACGCCTACCACAGTCTGGGTGCCCCTGGGCGTTCTTCTAGGATCAGGCATGCTGTTTGCTGTGCTGACACTGCAGTGGCAGAAGACGTTCACCATGCTCTCCACCGCCGTGTTCGGAGCAGCTATCATGACAGTCTGCGCTGATTACTTTGTGGAGATGCTGGCTTTGGCAACACACATGTATGAATGCCTGCGCCTCACACCCGGGCCAGCGCTCTGCTGGTACAGCTGGGTCATTCTGGGAATCTGGCCTGCTCTCAGCCTCATAGGAGTGCTGGTCCAGTGGAAACTGACGGATAACAGCTTCTCACACACTGAGGGTAAGCATGAAATAACATGATGCTCAAATTAATCAAACATCTAAGAATTCAACTTAGCGAAAAGCGCACAAAAGTCTTCTCTAAGAGTGGAGAATAAGGCACATTTATCTCCCTACCTAATACCTATTAAAGCAAAGTGATGGAGGAAGAGTTAAACACACCTCTCAAGTGATCACATGACATCTTCAGAGCTTTTTTTGTGAAATCATTTATATCTAAACTACCAATTAACAACAATGTGATTTATTTATGACAAAAAGAAAAAAAAACATATTTACATATTTGAAAAATGCAAATAGTTGGTTAAAATAGGCCTGTTCTGCTTTAAATAATTTGGACCCAATGTGGGCCCAAATGTTTTAATCAGGATATATAAATTCTGAACGCTGCTCTCGATTTCTACTTCCCCTCATAGTTGTCATCAGTCGGAGACAGAAGAGAGTCCAGCTGATGCGGATCCGAGAGAAAGACGCCAAGAAGCGACAGCAGGCAGGTGGGCAGGAAGGCACGTACCGCCGTAAACCCACCCCAGTGAAACGTTACGCTGGGGATCTACTGGCACCGGTCAGTGTGACAAACATGCCGTGTGCTGTAGTGATTAGATGTTAGACAGGTGACGTGTTTCTAGATTGTTGTCCGGTTCACTGATCTCTCACTGTGTTGCTCTTCTTCTCAGAGCTACCTGCAAAGTCTGCGGGACAGACAGATGGGCACAGGCACTTCCCTTAGCAGCCTGGGCACCGCCAACCACACCACGATCGACTTGGACTACGACACTGGCTCCACAGTGCCTCTCACAGCTACAACTCCAGTCGTCAGGGTGTGAGCAACACAGGGATAAGAAGGGACTAAGTGTGCTCTCGTTCTCCACCTGTGTCTTCCTAATGTAGAGTAGAACTTAATTAACTGCTCTTCAATCCAGGGTTGTTTATTGCCCTTAAACTGAGATTGTCCTCAGTCAGTCCCAGGCAATACTGCTCTCTGGGGAGAAGGAAGAGGATGAGGCTAAAACCACTGTAACTTCTGTGTTTCACAGAGAAACACTTAAAAACAGATACAAACAAAAATAAAGGTCAACCATTTCCACTCTTCACTGAACACATAACAGCCCGATGAGCCTCAAACACAGATGTTTTTCTGTTTTGGTAGTGAACGTGACAAAGCAATGTTTGACATTACATGTACTGTACTTCAGAAGTTAGTCATCGCCATGAAGTGTTGTGTTATTACCCGTTTTACTGTTTACCTGTTCGGTCGTAGGATTTTGGGGGCAATTTTATCATCATAGTAAATTTTATTTTGTGTATTTCTTCAGATGGAGTTTGATAAAAGTGAAATATGACATGTGGCTGCATGGAGTACGACAAAGTGAAGCAAAAACTGAATCATGGAAAAGAAAAAAAGCTCTGTGCAGGAGCCTTTAGCGGGATCTTCTAGCAGCACTCTAACAATTCTGTGATCCTTTTTGTGTGTGTTTTTGCAATGTAGCTCCCATCAGAATAAAATGGGCAAAGAATTTCGACTGTTGTGTATGCTTGCAGAGTTCGCTTTTTATAATTTAATTTATATAATGACCCAAGTACCTAGTAGTGTTTAAAAAACAAAAGGACAAAAAAACAAAGCATGTTTGTTGTTAATTTGTAGATTTTTAAAAAATTATTCATTTGTTGTTTGAATTTTGCAGGGACTACGCACGCGTTACCTGAATCTGTAAATACCTGTTGATAGAAATGTCAAAGATTAATAAATTTGTTTGATAATAAACCGTTTGTAGTCATCTGTTGAGTTAGACTGTTTGTTTCTCTGGGCTCTTAGCAACACTGGCGGCATTACTCACCAGATTTTTCATAGGCAATAAAGAGGTCATGGGGAGGATTTCCTACTCTGCAATTGGCTGGAGTTGCCATGGTGCATGCACAGTTTTTTTTTTTGCAGACAGCACAATGCAAGACAGACCACCCTTTCATCACAGTAAATATTTTTTTTGTCCTTTTAATGTGGCAATGTGAGCAGCTGTTGTGTAGAGAAGTGCAATCGGAGACACAGTTTTATTGTTGGCGTCACGTCTTGTTTATTTGTAGAAAATGATACATTTTCACTTAAAATGTGGAAACAAATCAGTGTCATGTGATTTCTCACAGACCAGTGTTATTCATGACGTAATGGAAGTGTGCACTGAACATACTGAAGTCGATTAAACAAAACTGGCCAGAAAGTGCACACTCCCATCATCATATTACATCTTACTGAGTGTATTACGACACCTAATCCAACACACATGTCAAAGGAAAAAAAAACACAGAAGGCCTTGATTTCTCTCCAAGATCATATTGTACAATATTTCATAATCCTGCAGTCAGTGACACACACACACAAGCCTGCTCTGGAGGGTACAGGTAGCTCAGTTCCCACACTAATTTTTCTATAATATGGTCGGTGATTATTCACAATTAATTACTGCTGTTGAGGTTGGGTGGTTGTGAATGCCACTGGAGGGGAACCAGCACCCCTGTTTCACACCTCTTGGTACCTGCTGCCCCCAGATGGTGGATCGCTAGCATCGCATCCAGCGTTCCTTCTTGCTCAGCGGATATCCCCTCTCTGCTTTCAGCAGCTCATTCACTCGCCAGTAGTCATCTCCCTTAAAGAAGTAGATCTTGCCATTGGTCCAGGTGAAAGCTGCATCAGGGGTGGATGGCACTCCAGTGAAGAGCATGCTGAGCGGTTTGGGGTAGAAAGTTAGGTCGTTGTACTTCAGCTCATCCCACTGCCAGTGCTCTGAACCCTGCACAGGGTGATGGAAATAAATGAGGTCACGAGGAATACTAGATATGAATACAGTTGCATGTTTAAATGCTGCTTCTCTTCATAGCTACCCTAATAAAGACCAGCTTTTTGTTCTTCTCCAGGTACAGGGCTGCATCAATATTAGGAGGAATCCGTTTCAGCTCTTTGGGGTAGCCGTAGTCCAGAATAAAACTGGTATACCTCCACACTTTATTGCCTGCAACCAGAAAGAGCATAAACTTTTACATTCAAAAGTCACAGCTGCAGAGCAGCAGGTACAGAAGTGTACCTTTTTTAGACAAAAATTACCTTTTAAGAAGTAAGTCTTGTTGGTTCTTTGAGAGTACACTGCAGCATTTAGGTTTCCAGGGAGGCCTCTCCACAGTCTGTCAATTTTTAGAGGTGTGTTGTGTCCCAGATCAGAGATAGTCCAGACATAATCACCACTAAAAGCAAAGGTTTTCCTCCATGGACCTGAGAGAACAAATAATAATAAACATTCATGAAAAAGGATCTGAATAACTTGATCTTTAAAACTTTTTTAACTCATGGTGCTTTTTTTGACTGACGCATCCTATGCTTTTGTATTTTTGGAGCTATACTGGTTCCTGTTTCAAGATGCTCTTAAAACTTAAATTTATGTTTGATGGTAATGTAAAGTTACCAGTTCTAACAAACACTGATCGGTAACTTACCTAATATAATGGCATCCAGTGTGGCTGTGCAGGGATCAGGGACGTTCCCAGTTCCCTGGCTGCTCTCTGTAGGAAACAAACTGTCTGGAGCTGTTGGACTGGCTAAAGTGCTTGTGATGCGTTTGCCTTAAACAGAGAAGTTACACATTTTACGATGATTGATTGTTTTGTGTATACGATTTCTTTCATTCCAACTACAAATAGGATCAGAATCAACACCCCAACCACTTTCTCCAGAGAAAATGTAACCTGTTCAAATGACACATACTGCACAAATACAACAATAAATGCCACACTGACGGTCCTGGTCCAGTCTCAGGACCCTCATGTTGCAGGACCTTCTTGATACACTCACCATACAGTGCCTGGATGCCTTTTACATCATCTGAATGCAGCCTGAAGTTGACACGGTAGCCAGAGTAGACCGGTGCCATCAGAGCGCTTCTGAACTGAGAGTGACCCAGGCCGAGGGCATGGCCAATTTCATGGGCAGCTACAATACGCAGATTAGTACCATAATATGTTCCCTCAGTCCAGAACTCATCCTCATCAAAGTGGACAATACCCGATTCTGGTGACTCAGCATGGGCCAGTACATGACCTGCAGGCGGAACAAACAAACAGTAATGATAACATGTCCCATGAGTCTAGTCACAGGTGGCCCAGTGAGACTAACAATGGGAAAAAACACATATATAAAGAAAACTTACCACGGCCATCAAATGGGACAGAGCAGTAGCCATCTTTCTTATGGAAGGAGATCTTTATGTCCGCTCTGCCATAGTCAACCTCTCTGAAGGTTAAAGCCGCCACATCACTCCAGTACTTGAAGGCAGAACGGATGGCGCTCCTGACCTCTGACTTGATCATGTCAGGTGTGTAGTTGTAGATGCGGTAGGTCAGACTCCTTTTTCTCCAGTGGCCTAAAAGAGAAGAACAATTTGTTCCAAAGTCGTCATTATCTAACTGAGACTTTATGTACTTTCTCTATGTAAAGTTGCATACTGAATTTTCTGAATCATTACCTAAACAATACACATTTTGACAGCTCCATGAGAATTAGAGTGGTTGGATTCTCTCAGCTTTGCAATCACACGGAAAAGACTATTTCAGGAGTGTGTCATTTTTGCAAGTGGTTAAAACTGACATGGAAGTTGTTGCCTTTAGAGCTCCAACTGTTTATCTACAGCATTAATGGTTCTTCTAGTCTGCAGTTGTAACAAGGTACCACATGAGTACTGAACCATACCATGCCAATTTGTGCCAGCTTGCCTTGTCTGATGGATTTATTTAGCTGATATAGTTAACCTGTAGTTTAAGAGCTAAAAGCAATGACTCTAACTTTAAGACATGAACATAGCAGAAACACTGATTTCTAGTTGCTGATAGTCTTATAAAACTGCAACATACTAAAAGTAAAATCAACCAAAATGATCATGAAACTGTGACACTTTATAAGCTGGGTATTTTGAATCAAAACTAAATTTCTGTAATTAATAGTCACAAATAAATGCTGAAACCACTGATGTGCACAATTTGCAACTCACCCAACACTCTGTACTTGTGAAATTTCTTGTTGAAAGGATCCTCCAAACCACAGCGGGGCTGGTTCATCACTTCCAGTGTGGCTTCATCTAGTTCTCCAGTAGGTGGCAGATCATTCACTGTCTGGAAGACCCTGACAAGTAAAACACAATCAAACATCTGCAAAGGGATTAAAAAAAAAAAAAAAAAGACACTGCCCACATCCTGTGTAGGGAGTATTGCTCTAACAGGCCCTGATTTAATAGCTGATGTTACATGAAGTGTGTTTTCCGTTGAAATAGCAATAATCTACTTTACTTGAGGGCCTCAATGACCTCCTCCAGGTAATGAGGGTCCTGTGGATCAGCGGGGTCATTCAGGTAGCCATACTGCCTCAAATAGGCCTGTGCATGTGTGAGAAAACAAAAAAAAGCTCTCAGAACATTTTTAAGTCAACTTATTTGGTAGCAAAAATAAAAGATACATCTATATTATACAGTATATGGACTCACTCTTGAAATAAACCAAAAATGTCTGGTTTAGGTAAGTTTTCAAACAGATTACAAAACAAACTGTCATCTTACCGTTGCTTCATTTAACTCCAGCCATGGCACCACTGCACAAAATGCTCCTCTGAGGCTTAACACCAGCAGCAGCAGCAGTCCTGCGTACTCCATGATCAAATGCTCATCTACAGATTCAGATAGCCACAGCTGGTGCTTCAGAGCCCGCGAAGTGCTCAGTGGAGTCCCACAGCAGACTCTTTGTTCTCTAGGCGCTCCAGCAGTTTTTAACTCATCCGGCGCATGAGTCAGCCTTGCGGCTGTGATGATCCACCTCTGAAGAATGAGGATTACAAGAGCAGCCAGTTGACCTACAATCAACATGTCGGCTGTTAAATTGTACAGCTGTCAGAGAGGACAGGGAGCCCCCACCATACTCTACACACAAGCTGTAGTAAATCCTACAGTGGTGTAGCTTTAGTTTGGCCTTTTTACAACCCACTGGTGAGAGGGCACTACACCCTGAACACTATAACATTGACATATTACACTTCAGGATCAAAGTTGTTCATCCCCTGGAGTTAACACAGCACTAGAGTTCAGTTAATGACCTAAACCACAGGATTTGCCCAGCCCTCTGTTTTCACATTCCTGTCATCCCCATACCTGTATTACCCGGGACAAATATTTATCTTTACAAATGACAGACAAATGAATATGTTACCCATCCATGCAGGGACAGAACTGATGTCAATCTGGTATGAAGTATTCAGGGAATTTAATTTTGTTTTTTGATTCTCTTCAGTAAGATTATCTTTAATTTCACAAATAAAGAAAAATACATAATCTTAAGGGCTTTATAGCACCCAAATGTGCCTATCTGAAATCTTTCCTTATTGTTACTCATAACTGTTTAACTCAGTTTTGTCCACCTCTTGTCCCTTACTTTTTGCTTTTTTCTGAAGTCTGGATTTTAATGTTTTGTTGTTTGTTTGTTTTTATTTACTTTGCTATATGGAATTTCCATTTTGTATACTTTACTTATATTCATCTTTTTGCTATCATATTTGTGTGGTTATCATGTTTTATATTTAGATTGTTAATCCCTTGCCTGTAGAGCACTTTGGGTTGGCCAATTTTTTAGCCTGTTTTTAAGTCTGTGTCTGTTTTGGTTTTACAACTCACACATGTTCTTGCCCCATGGCAGCTGGGATAGGTTACAGATCCCCCTTGACTCTGAATTGGATAAGCAGTTAGGAAAATGGATGGATGCATGGATGCATGGATCTAGCAAATGAGCCAGATGTTTTTTTATGAGAAACTCCTCACTCTTTACAATTTATCACATGTGGGCACAGCCAATTCTGAGAATTTAAAGGAAAACTCTGCATGTGATGACATACACAATGAAATACTTGTACTGTGTTGAGCAGAAACAACATCCAGTTTTATCACAAAGACATATAAAATTAATAATTAACTAATTCAAAATTAATTAATTTTGTTAGTAGCCTAACAAAATGTGAAGAATTTCACTTACTGTTTTGCCAACTTCAAATGTCATCCAAAATCTGAGGCAAAGAAAAAAAAATTGTCAGCTTTTTGTGGTAATCCCCGTGGTCAAAAAAATCCTCATAGCAGCTTTAAGCTAAATTCTTTAATTCTAAACAGAAATATACTTTATATGACCACTAATTGAAATTTGAAAATTATTTTAGAACTTTATATAAACACAGATTACACTGGTCTGCAGTCAAAATGCTTCCGAAATGAATAAATAAACAATAAATGTAGTCCAACTTTACTAACTTTGGGTCACTGGAACTGAAAATGATGCTTATATTTCTTGGTTGGCTCTAGTTTAAGACCAAAATCTGTAATGATGTATGTTTTGGTTTTTTTTTTGTTTGTTTGTTTTTTTACATTTTACATGTACTGTTTTTCATTTTTTTTCACAATATGCTGTTGAAAGTAATGTGAGTCATAGAACTTACACAAGTGAGATGCATACAACTTTTGTAGTTCCTGTCTTGGTGCCTACATTGTTAAAAGAATTAAATGAGTGCGATTGTGGAGACATCTGTAGACAGACATGTAGCCAAGTGATGAAAACAGCATATCTACATGTTATAATATTCTGGGTAACTGATGAAACTGATGTTTCTCCATGACCCAACATCTTGATCTAGCCTGGCAGGCTGGGCTCTAAATAAACTAAGTACAGTTTTTTGTGAATTGAGGTGGAATAACCCTTCTACACTTATTATTTAAGGTTTTATATAAAGTCTTCTCTATATAGACTTTTTTCTGATTTCTAAATGAGTAAAGGTGAAATATTATATGTAGTGACCATAAACAAATGAAAAGACATAAGCTTACAGTTTATGATTAAAAGTCATCTAAACATTACGCATAGTTGTAAAATGTAAAAAGTTAAATATCTTGGAAACAGTAGCCAGTCATATTTGGATTCAGTACATGAAACTCCACAAAAAAAAGCACATTTTTATCTACGAAGCACACAACTTCTCAAAAAAATTGCATTTCCAGTATTATTCTACAGTGTCTATGCTTTTTTACGTGTGTGTGTATGTGTGTGTGTGTGTGTGTGTGTGTGTGTGCGTGTAAACCCTTTGGTTTGTAAATATTTAAGTTTGACACGGAAAGAAGATAATCTGCTGGTGACTTTTGACTCTCTATTAAAAAGTGAATGTGGGGGGGTCTTGCGTGCTAAAGTGAGTTATTACACTTATCAGATGTCACCATAAACATGTTACTATTTCTATCAAGAGAGGACAATTTGGGATTTGGCATAGTCACCCAAAGTTTTATTCCTTCTTGTTTTCATTCATGAGAGCTCAGCAGCAGATTCATATTTTTGAATTAAACAAAATTAAGTTTAGTTTTTTACAGTTGTTTTAATTTCATTCAAACCTGTTGTAATACCTACACAAAGAAATCATGGATGATGAAAGACTGATGTCTCATCATGTGTATTCTTGAAAAGTCTGAGATACGACTGCAGCAGGCTGCTGTGTATTGAAGTGGTATAAATGTTACAGAAGCATTAGCCTGTAAAACAGCTGGTCTCAAGATGTGAGATTGCATGGTTGGCACCATACAGCCTCACAGGTACTGCACAGACAGTCTGTTATGCCAACAGGAGAGCTGCTGTTCAAGAGGTTAGAGTAATAACTTTTATAATGTGATGTGACTTTGCCAATCATTATTAGGTTATGGCATTGATTTATATACTAGCTCTAGGTTAACAAGAATTTCTTACAGTAAAAAACAGGTAATGCTGTTCCCTGTATACTCATTTTCTTTCTGTTAAAAAAAACCCTCTCGCAGACTTTAGCCCCATTCAACTGCTTTCTCATTATATGACAACTTACTGGGGGGAACAAAATGACCATTTCCCACCAATGTGACACAGTTCTCTGTATTTGCTGACCTGGCAGGAAACCTCAGGAGTCAGCTTTATGTCGACTGTATTTGTCACTGTTGTGACATCTACAGTATCACTCAAATTAAGAAAAAAAAAAGGAACATAAAGCAGGAACAAGCCAGAGGTGGGAGTACAACATGCTTTTTTTGAACAGGCTGCTTTTGGAATCATAAAAAGAAACACACACACACACAAAGGCAAGTCTAATGAAACTGGCAATGTTTGTGTCTAAAACAAACACAGCAGAACTATATAACCTGTTTGACAGAAGGTGACATCCCTCATTTTGTTTGGGTGAGACACAAAACACCAGCAGAGACTCATCTATGTGTTTACCTGTTTGACATGGTTGAAATCTATCCATCTATAGCAGCAGCCGCCCACTATCATGACATTGCTTGTTCATCAATTCGAAAAACTTTCTGCTTTGAAAGGCAAAACCGAGAAGAAAAAACAAATGCTAATGATTAACTGTTACAAAAAGTGACATCTGACAGTATACATGTCACTAAGTACCAAATGAATCACCAGAGTTAAGACAGTGTAAAGTCAGAGGTCTTTATTCATCGTCAGCAATACAATACATTTTACAATTCTCACACATTCAAATTTAAACCATGTGCGCATCCCATGCTGGGAATTCACCAGCCACCTGTTAATAAGACTTAAATGATTTGTCAGCAGTTTATCTGCATATTTTCATGATGCTGAAAACCTCTAAAACCTGCAGTTTCATTTCAAACAAATGCTAAAATGATTAATCTTAACATTCTGTCGTTTTACTATTCCAAGACGATATTCACTACTCCTCTCTCTCCCCCCATGTAAGCAATCAACACTCAGTTCTTGCCATTATACTTTTTTCTGGCCTCTCCTTGCACTTTATGCCAGAGTACAGGGACACCTGGCAATCACCAGGGTAAAAACTTATCAAGCAGACCTCTGCTGTGCTGTAGTGTTGGAGCATACACAGCTGGACTTCAGCTGGAACTTCACACTGTGATTCTGTACTTCATATCTCCTCTGAAACAGTGGTGGACAGGCCCACAACCTGATTAGTACACAGAGGACCATAGTCCACCACTGACATGCTAAAGGCAAACATTGATTATTTCAACCACGAGACGGTTGCTATGGGTAAATTTTCTTTGAGTTACTCAAAGTTTTCAAAACAAACAAAAGAAACAAACAAACAAAAAAAAAAACGCTGTACCTTGATCAACAATGGCACAGCTGCAGATAAAGAAGTGTTCATATGTTTAAACATTACAGGTTGATCCCAGTCTCTGTATCTGCTCTCTCTAACTGAACACTACATTCAGTATCACTACCTTTGATTCAAACCAAATCAGTACTTAACTAACCACTCAACTTCTTTTCAGCTAGATTAGAAATCATTATAAAAAGTTAATCTTTTACATTCTGAGGTGCATTAAACACATCATAAATTCAAACTTTTTAACATACTATGGTCATCTTCAGCTTTATAAATACTGATTACAAAAATAAATGTTTCTTCTTTATAAATCAGAATGATTCAGAATTACATTGACCACATTTTCACTTAAGAAAAGCTGAAAGTGACTCATTACTAGACATAACCGAACATGGTTTAATGTGGTTATTCGACCTTGAGCTTCATCCTATGTATGTACCGTTGCAAATCTTCTAAAATCTCACTGGCAACATATATGCGAAAATACTTGAGGCTGTGTGTCAAAAATACTTCAAAACATTGTGCTATTTTCCTATGAAGCTTCTCCCTGTTTGTTCCTACACTGTATGAGACAAATTTAATAAAACACAGCCCATTCTGAGATGACTCTGTTTCAGCTGTAAATGTTCATTCAATTCAATTCAATTCAACCACTGAGTCTATTCCTCACTCTCACTGTCACTGATCTTCACCTTCACTCTATGCCAGGCGTTACTCAGCACACCCCTTAGATTCCAGATGGGAGCAAATGTGTCCGGCTGCACGTTGTAACTGTTGTCGACTGCCTTGCAAATTATCTCTAGCTCTTGGGCCTCAGGAGGAAGAGGAACCGTTATCTCCCACAGCTTCCACGCCCAGGCTCGTCCCGGTGGAGGAGAAGGTTGAGGATCTTGCCCCTTGTCACTGCTCTTCAGCTGGGCCACCTGCCACGTCTTTCCTCCATCCAGAGAAACATCTACGCGTACCACTTCTCTACCCCCGCCGCTCCAAGCGTAGCCCTTCACAGTCAGCGTTTCTACACTGCGATCAATCACAGCGCCTTCTGCAGGTGTGGTGATGGCAGACTGGACAGGCAGCTCTTGGATGGCTGGAGCAGATTTGTAGTCCACTGTGTTCCAGTCCGTTCCAGGGGAGAAACCTTTGTAGTCATTCTGCTGCCAATGACTGCTGCTCTCCTCTGTGCTGACTATGATCTTACCCAGCCATTTCACATTGCGTGCGCCCACTACTCCTGGTACCACCACGCGGACAGGGAAGCCATGGTCAGCCGGAAGATCCTCGCCATTCATTTCATAGGCCAGAAGCACATCACCTTCCTCACTAACTGCCTTGCCTATAGGGATTGAAGCACCATAGGAAGTCCCTGTTGCATCTTTATCCAGTCCTTCAAACTGAACATGGCGGGCCCACTGGGCCACATCTGGCCTGTAACCTGCAGCCAGCAGGACATCCCTGAGTTTGGCGCCACTCCATGTCGCATTACCAATGGCAGCAATGCCCCATTTCAGTCCCTTAACGTGCCTGGCTTTATTCATCTCACTACGGCGGTTACCAGCACACTGCAGTGTAGCCGTCACAGTGTGTTTAGGGAATCGAGTCTTCAAGTCTTCTAAAGACAGTGTCAGGACTCCTCCGGGTAGTCCCTCCACATATAGCCGATATGAAGCCGGGTCCACTTGAGGAACTGGCAGGTGGTTTCTTTTGAAGAAGAAAACAGAAGGTGTGATGTAGCTGTCAGAGAGGATTTCAGGTGGCGGTTCAGCAGTGAAGGGCTTGAGGCTGTTGGGACGCAGGACAGGGTGACGCTCAGGGTCAGAAGAATAGGGGTCTGATGATTTAACAGCCTGTTGCTTCTTCAGGTCTTCTGCACTCAGCTCACCAATCTTGTAATAACAACAGACACAAAGATTTTATTAGACCACATGGGCCTATTTTAACCTAATAAATGAAAATATCAGTCACACATTTTTCTCACTGACCACTTGAGGGAGTGCCAGCATTCAGCTTACAGCTCTTAGTTTTTCCTTAGTGTACAGTAAGCAGTAGCCCTTTTCATGTGTCTGCAGTGACCAAGTGCAAGACAAACAGCATAAATTACAAGTTCATTTGAGGATAAATTCAACTGATGTCCCTTAAAAGGGACATCAATCTGATGCCATTTTTTCAAAGAAATTATTTATTGTCTAATAGAAGAATAATAAAGAATAATCAAGAATAAAAGCAGAGGTTTTAGCAGTTTGCAGGTCTGGAGCATTCAGGTATGTGTTAACACAATGTCACAATTTTCCCACGAGTGGACATCCCAGCAAAGTCACCCCAAGGTCAGACCGTGCAATGCTCAGAGAAACTGCAAAAAACCGAAGAGCTAAATCTCAGACTCAACAGGCCTCAGTTAGCATGCTAAATGTTAAGGTTCACGATAGTATACTTAGAAGAAGAGTGAACAAGTATGGTTTGTTTGTAGAGGTTCCCAGGAGCAAACCTCTCATCTCTAAAAAGAACATGGAAGTACAGCTTAGGTTTGCAAAGTTGCATCTGAGCAAACCACAAGACTTTGCAAGACTAAGACTAAGACTAATGATTTGGACTTGTTTTGCAGCCACAGCACGTGGGCACCTTGCAGTCATTGAGTCGACCATAAACTCCTCTGTATACCAAAGTATTCTAGAGTCAAATGTGAGGCCGTCTGTCCAGATAAAGTAATGATAAAGCTTGGCCAAAATTGGGTCATGCAACAGGACAATGGTCCCAAGCACAGCAGCAAATCTACAACAGAAAGGTTCAAAAAGAAGAGAATCAAGGTGTTGAAATGGCCCAGAACTCAACCTGATTGAAATGCTGTGGTGGGACATTAAGAGAGCTGTGCATAAATGAATACCTGCAAACATCAATGAACTGAAGCAACGCTGTAAAGAAGAGTGGGCCAAAATTTCTCCACAACGATGTGAGAAGTTATTGCTGCTAATGGTGGTGCTACAAGCTACTGAACCAGAGGGTGTACATAGTTTTTCACAGGACTGCATAGAGATCTGTGAAAACTTTCTTTTTCACATGACTGTATGTGGGAGGTCTTTCAAGTGTATTATTACATCAGCTTTTGTTTAAGTGAGAACAAGCTCTGTTTCCTAAAAGAAACAGAGATCAGCAAGGCGAAGCTTCATAATGGGTCTGTTTGTGTTAGATTTCAAATGAAAGTTAGTGAATGTTGAGGTCTGCAGCATGGCTTAACTACAAATACCCACACAGCTATATTGTGTAGTATTTTCAGGCAGTTACACACCAGCTGCGGTTTATGTACTGTTTGATTCAACTTGGTTGACCCATAGGAATATTTTAGTGGAAACACAATTTTCTCTGAGAGACTCCACTATTAACATTCTATGAATATCAGTGTTCAACATAAAAAGCTGCTAAAGCTTTCAAAGAAATACACCCCATGCTCCTCTTTAGCTGAGCTATCACAGGGTTGGTCATGTCAAACCACGACATAGTTCAGTGGCTGCACCTGTTTCTTTGTTACTGAATGACAGACTTTCAGTGCTGTAGTCACCTAAATTTTGGATCCTTACTTTTTATCCATGCTTTAGTTAAATCACCAACAGAAACAAACAGATGCCTCACCTTATACGTAGAGAGGATTTCCAGCACATGGTCCTGTTTGTGTACAGCATATAGCGCCCAGAAGGGTTCAAGGCCACCACCTGCTGCCAACATGATTTTATCCCCACCAGGGTGCATGGCCACAAACTCAGTGATGTCATAGACACCACCTTTGTAAGTGACCCACACACCATCTTTCAGGGAGTGGTGCCTTGCAACTTCCTCCTGGCTGAAGACAGGAAGAGAGGAGCTGTTCTCCACGGTCTGCACATCTGCCTGCTCAGCCTGCACAGAAAGAGAGGCAGCATCCGTTTATATCAAAATAGGAATAATAAGAATAAAATAAAATATTCAAGTAAGTCAACTAATGCTTTAAATGTAGTCGTGCACAGACCTACAGAGTGTCTACTTTCTTTTCTTTTCTTTTTTTTTTAAACACCCATGTCATGTTAAACGTTCCCTGGCACTTTAAAGGAGAAAATAGAAACCTTCAAGTGTTCAAATTCCACTGGTTCTATTGCTGTTTTCTGATGGATTTGTAGGTAGTGCTGTGAAATTGGCTGTGCTGCTGAGGAAGGTTTTGTGTAAGGCTTCGTGTGGACTTTGTAAGGTTGATGGTAGGGCAGTTGACCTGAGTAGCTTTGAATGTACAGTGGCTGCTGATGTAGTTGATGCTATAGTCATTCAGTGGACTGGCTAGGGAAGAAAGATCAGCTTACTGCTATGGTTCATGTCCGTGTGTTTAATGTCTACCGCAACATGTACAACCACAACAACAAAACCAACTTTTAAACTCACATTCTGCAGCCTCACTGTATTAATAATTGACAAACTTGGAACAACTCCTTTTGTATTTGGAAAACTTAAACTTTTCTTGCTGTGAGACTATGTGATTTCAAATTTCCTTTTTTGTTGCAGTTAAAAATGTATTTACTTGTCATAATTTAGCCATGGCACAAAAAACTTTGCACAGCAAATTCAAACTGAACAGATCTTATCTCTTTCTAACCTTGTGATGGTGCAGGCCATAAGCCAGTACAGCCCCTGTCCCAGCCAGTAGCCCTGCCAAGGCATGTCTCCAGCTGGGATTGAAGGCATGCTGGTTGAATCTCTGGTTCTCACTGCTGCTGCTGCTGCTGCTGCTGCTGCTGCAGAGACGAACTGTACACGATGCAACAGCAGGTGCCACCTGATGCCTAAGAAAATTAAAAAATGGAAATTTAACTTGCACAAAGATCAGGTTGACCTAAGTCAGCATTGTTTTACCGTTTGTGTGTGTGTGTGTAGGATTTATGAGTACAATTTATAATATATGAATTTGTGCTGTCTTCTTCTCATTTTGCCTAGACTAGTTAGACAGTATATGAAAGATGGACATAGTCACAGTGACATCACCCCATTATTAAAGTCCTGTCTCAAAACCTCCAGCTGAGCATTTTGGCTGTCACCAGCTTGGTGTTTCAAACCAGACGTGTTGAGTGAGGGGTGGTTCTCACTCAGAAACTGAGGGACACCACATGCTCATAGGGTACTATCACAAAGCAGAACCCAAAGCATTCCCTGCTTTATCATCCTTTTTAACTGTAGCAGGGACCATAAATCACAATAACTAAAATAGCAACTGAGACCATATACTTATTAGAAAGTGTTTAGTGAGGTCAAGTGAAAGATTAAGGCACTTCTGCATTTTCTTCACCTTTCATACCTGGAAGCTACGCCAATTGTTTATATACAGTTTACGTTTGTGACAGAAAGCAGCAGTGCACAATGTGCGAGAAAAAGTAAGAGACATCCTGTTTGCAACTTTTTCTCAGTTTTAAATGCTCACCAGGCTAAACCTGGAATATTTGATGTATATAAAATACAAACTTTCAAATTTATCGTACACTAAAATGCAACCTAATAATTTGAAACACCAAATTCATTTGCAGGTACAGAGTCTGTTAACTGGAAAGAGTTGTCTTGGTGGAGTGCACTCAGCTGAACTACATTATAAAAAGACACATCAAGTTAAAATCAAGTAAAACATATAAAATACACAGAAAAAATACCTATGACAAATGATCATGTTGTTACATTAATGTACCTTTGAATGCTGAGAGGGCCAAATGGAGTCAGCCTGTGGCAGCGTCTGAGAAGCAGCATTGCATTGAAGTTCTGGGACGAAATGAAGCCCAGAAAAAAAAAAAAGCACATAAACATCATCTGGTAGCTAATGATTATTTTCCCATCCATATTTAGTGAGCAGGACTATGTGGCCTTAACATGCACTTTTGGAAATGTCAGTAATGTGAAACATAGTGTCAGTATTCCCAATTTTTACTTGTATAATTCATTGTTCATTCAAACTCCAAATTTTCTCTACATTTACAGCCAATGGGTGTCAAATGACAACCTGAACCTTAAAGCGTTTTTATTTCTACTCAACTGACCAACAAGCTGTTACATCAACCTTCAAAAGGAGCCAACCAGCTGAGGGCAAACAGGAAGGAGGAGGAGGAGGAGACCAAGGGTTCAATTAACTCTTGTGTGCAGTTGTCAGGGACACAATTAAAAAAACTAAATGAAACATATTCTGCTTCAGTGGAAAAGTAATTCACCAGGACTTTGTATTCAATGCCTCGATATTTCAACAATAAGGAAACAAGTTATCACTCGGTATGACATCTGTCTGTAACAGACCAAATGTCTTTAAGCTTCAGATAAATATGTTTTGCTGGGCCTGCTTTAGAAAGGTCTGTGAATGACTGACTAGAAGAATAAAAGATTTGGTAACCAGAGAACAATACCAAAACCAGAACTACAAACTTTGCAAAAAACATAATTACAGATCACTCATAAAATGAGAGATACTATACGAAGGAGCTGTGCTTTATCAGTTGATTACACCTATCTTTTCACAGTGTGCAGTGGCCATAAAGATTACAGAGTTATCTCGGACCAGCTTTCACTGAAGCAGCATGATTACCAGCAGCTAGAAAAACCTGACTTAAAATCAAAGACTTTTAAGAATGAAGTCATTATCTCCTACTGAATCACACTAAATTTCTACTTCTTTTTTTACAGAAAGCACTGTGCATCAATTGAGCCTTACGTTCACATAGCTGAATAGAAACAATGCCATGACCTCAATCTGCCTCACTCAGACTTGCACTGAAAAAATTCCCTTTTTAACAAAAAGCTCTGATTCACCAAATTATATGTGACTCCATCCTTTTACACATGTTAATGCAAGATATCGGATATTGCAACTGGGCACAGCACCATAGCACAACTGTACCCCGATCAATGGATACAGAGTAATAAAACTAGGCTTACAGAAAAAGTGCTGTGTGTGCTCTGATCTGCAGAGTTAGGCTACAATAAAATATTTTATATTTTATGATATAAAATGTTGGGGCCATGGTTTGGGACGATGCCCCTCAGCTGTAGCTGATCAGGCATGATTCTGCACCAATGATTTCAACTAGAAACCTGATTTAGACAGACTGAAGCTATGAGATGGCACAGCTTTCACTGTGGTTATGGTTTAAACTGTGGCTGTACTTTGGCAGTTATCATGCAGGCTAACACATTACTTTATGAATGGGTGTAACATGAGCTACATGCAGCAGTATTGTTAACACATCTGTCACATCAGATAAAAGCACAATGGCAGGGTTTTTTATGGAACCCACCAAAGAGGTTCTGGCTTTCCACCAAAGGGAAATCATCAGGACTGCGACAAAAAAATAAAATAAATAAAAATTTAAGTGGAGGTTAATTTACTCAAACTTAAAATACATTTTTGTTCATCAAAAGGCCAGAAATACCAAGAAAACACATAAAAACCTGTTAAGGTATCACAGACTCTTTGTGCGTACTCACACCCCAAAGGTCCATTTTGAGCCAGGAAAACCCCTGAATGAGTTCAAACAGTACAGCCAGACATGTCCATAACACCCATAATTCAACCAGCAGCTCTAGGCTGGGCAGCAGTGACCATAACTACAGACACAACCTCACCCAGCATAGCCCATCAGTGCAGCTGCAGCTGAGCTCACAGTCACTGTGGCAGCTCTTAGAGCATAACCAATTTCTCGGCATGCTGATATTATCAGCCAGTATTAGCTAATTTGCCGATCTATCGGTATCTTCAATTACAACGGCCAATAAATGAAAATTTAAAAAGTAAAGAAGATGGGAGAAACACCCTTCACCCATGTTTTGAGTGTTGATGTTGCATAGTTTGTCCACCCAAGGGCTTCTCTGTTGGTAACACATGTCTGGAACCACAAACACAACAACCAGCTGATCCAAGCAGAGTCACGCAGAGCATAAACGAGTACATAAATAACTACATATAAAAATGTTAGCCAAATCTCTTTATGTTTCATGTTTCTGAAAGAAAATACTGGCTGATATATTGGAATATTGGATTTCTAAATTCTAATCTCTTAATAATCATATTTCGGTCAGGCTCTACATCTTGCAAAGTATTAAATCACCTCCTGTTTCTGTACTATCTGCAGGTCATTTCCTAAGGCTGGCAGTGTATTATCAATGGACAGGGCACACACACTAATACTTCACCAACATGAACACCATGACCTTTTCAGGGTGTAGTTTTCACATACTTACTTCAACAAGTAAACTGTTTCCATTTAAAATAACACATTTTCTACAACACAACATTGTTAAATATTGAAAAATTAAAACTGCAGGTTTCTGACCAATGCTACTGTTTTATATATATATATATATATATATATACATATATATATATATATCACCTTCCCAGGTGATACAAAAACAAGGTGTCTTAAACTCACTTGGCTTGACAGTGGGCTGCAGTCATCACAAAATCCTGATTCAGAAGGAAGCCACCACAGAACCTTTTACCACCATATGACATGTCCCTCTCCAAAAGCACCATGTATGGCCTGCTATGTGGCACAG
>VUQI01062370.1:73861-85192 GCA_015106735.1 Paratilapia polleni
AAAAAATTGATTTTTATATATATATATATATATATATATATATATATATATATATACACATATACATATACATATATATATATATATATATATATATATATACACATATACATATACATATATATATATAATATTAAAACAAATTTAACTCCTAAAATTTTAATCCTAAACTAACTAAAAGGGCATTATGTACTTACATAACTAAGTCTTTGTCAGTTTGGTCAAACCTGTCAACACAACCAGCACGAAGATCCTCCTGTAGCATGAAGATTGTAAAACCAGTACCAATACTAAAACCAGTGCACACACGCCTGAAAGCAGCTGAAAGTCAGCTATAGTAATGATAAAAATACAAACACTGATAACGGTTATAAAAAATAGTAAAAACTACTATCTCTGTTCTGGACCGCTAATTTGGAGAAATGCGTGTGTACCTGAGCGGCAGGTAGAAAAAGTCTGAAGCAACAAGTCACAGCTGTAAACACATTTTCTATCGCTGTCAGTTCAGTGTGCCCCGCAGTGCTGTATATATTAGCTAAACCAGTGAGACGCTTCTGATGGGCAGCGAGGGAAAAATCAATCTCAAAAAGTAAAGACTATCTTCACTGACGTATTTTATATTATCTAATATTCACAGCGAACCGAGGCAGTTCGAAACGAATTTAGCACGGGCAGAAACTCACAATTTTTAACTTCGTTAATGCTTAAATAACAAATACACGCTGGCTTTGCGCTTCATCATCATCCCTATGGCTAACCTAGCTAACATTTCAGTTAGCAAGCATGTCACTCTTAGCCTCCCTGTCCGCCGTCACCCACTCTTTCAAAAATCTTCATAAACAGAAGAAACCTCAGTGTTTGCTCCCGTGTCTTCGTCCAAACCACAGCGTACTCACGTCTCTTGTGCTGAACCCAGATGTTTCTGAAGATGCACGAAGGACAGCTATCCTACCGACCTCTGAACGTCACACACACACATATATTAGTAACCGAGGAACATTCAAGAAAGCTACTACTTAGCTCAGCCTCGTAATGACCGTACAAGTCAGGCTTTATCCGCCCGAAATAATTAGGAAAACAACTGTCTGAATGAATTGTGCTCCAGGGTTTTTATCATTACTACTAACTAGGTCTATGTGACAACTAAAACACAAAGCGCACTTCTTATACCCTTAATTAACTATTCACACCTCGTAACATTTGTTTGCTGCAAAATATGAAACTAAAATCATTTATTAGCGTATTACTGATTAGTTACTGAAGTGATACCATCATATATGGCAGCATTTTACCTAATACGCATGATAAACAATTGCTTCGCCAGCAGACATACTGTAAGTGACTTTTACAAGCTCACCTTTGTTTAAGTGACCAGACAATCCTGAACGCACCTGACTGACAGGTTAAATACTGACTGCTATGCGGAGGGGAAGTATGGAACAGAGCTTATCCTTCACACCAACAATTACGGTAGACCAAGAGAATTTAAATCTCAGCTCACAGACAACACCCTAAAGGGGTGAGTAAATAATGAATGGAAATAGCTTTCATTTCTGAGAACAAAAATACTTTTACAAGTTTCAGAAGAAAGCTCCTTTTTAGAGGGGCATTTTGAGGCTATAATGCAACCCACAGAGGCTGACGCTCCAGACATCTGACTAGCCAAATGTATTATTTCTTCAGTCAGCACAAAGGTTTTCAGCTTTGCTAATTAGACTTTTAACATGCTAAACTTACAGTAGGTAATGCAATGTGCCATTGTAACACCGGAATGGTGGTTGCCTCCATACTGTACACCTATGTAGATAAAAATAGTAGTTAAAAATAAAGATTTTATAAGTGATTTGATTAATCATTGATAGTCATTTACAACATCTCTAATCAATTTAGCATTATTTTAGATAGACATAAATGTGCTTTTCTTTCAAATACAAAGACTTTTGTAAGTGACCCCAGACTTTTGAGCAGTAGTATGGCATTTATTCATCTGGATTCATTTTATTTGTTAAGGCTGTGATAGATCTGAGAGGCTCTGAATGGCGAAAATACCTTCTCAGCAAGAGTCAATGAAGACATTATTATCAGCAAGCATTATTGCCCCAATTAACTACAGGCACAGTGCATAAGTGTGTGGAAATATTACAGGTCAGACAGAGCAATTCCACAGCAGAGATATCTGATGGGTCCAAAAATACTCCTGTAGCATGACAATGACCCCAAACACACATCCAGGTCAGAAATATTGCCTATTTTAAAGGGCAAAAAGTGCTCTTTAAAAAAAGTCCCTTTGAGTTTTTTCTTCTGTTGCATGATATATCAAAACTAATCATGCCCTTTTTTATAAAGCATTCCCACTTAATCTTTAATGATTTAAACCTTTGTTATTTTGCATGTGATAATCACAAATCAGCAGCAACAAGTGAATGAAACTGGTGTTTCTCATGGGGCATTCTTTTACACACCTTTCACTGTTTCCACTTTAATTTTGAAAGGTTAAACCAACAGTAACAACTGCTCTCTGATTTAATGTCTTTTCTTTTTTGTGTAACATTTCCATGTAGAGTTTATAAACCCAGCAATGACGCACGTTTTGGAAGAACTTAGCGAGTGAGTGTGTGCCCAGCGTTGTCCACTCTTGTGTAAAATGTGTCTGAGTGTTGCCCGTTTCCTTTGTTTAAACTTGGTCAGTATGTGAGCTTTGCCATGTTTGAGAAATCCAGTCAAAACAGGCCTGAGGACAGGGTTGCTATGTCAACAGCAGATTTAGTGGACTGCGCAGTCCGAGTTTTGATGATCCCCTTGTACATTTTCACACATGGCCCCCGTAAAACATTTTTTTTTGTATCAGGGTAGTGATGAATGCAGTCAAACTTTTTCAATCAATCCAGACCTTTTTTTTTTTTGTTTCTTTTGTTGTCATTGTTGTTGTTAAGGTGGCCTCTGAAACTTTTCGTGAATGGACCAGATAATCCTGTTATGCCTTTACACATCTTACAGACAAAACTGCTCTTAAGCTCACTGGTGAGGGACAGATCCACATGTAAAGAGAGCCAACAATCAGGCCACATTCAAAGTTGACACACCTTAAATGTTTGAGTTATTTATGTAAAAGTAATAGTTTGCCAGTAGTGTGTAGCTTGTTGTAGTTAGGTGCAATGCATTAATTTACAGGGATTTAATACATTTTGTTCTTAATATTTGTGTATCCAAGTATACAGTTTGGGGATTTTGTATGGCTTGTAGATTTTACTTTTTCCTTAGAAGTGAAAGAGGAGAACACAGAGTGTATTCACCACTACTATCTGTAGGAAAATTCTGTCACATATGTGCATAATAACACCTAGAATAGAGATCCTGTTGTCTGTTACTTGCATGGCTCTCTAGTGCTGTCTACTGGTGAAATTTATGAAATGAGGAGTACTCCTCATGTCTTCATACTTCAGTACACTGATAATTACAATGTTGGTGGTTGGCAGGAGTCTGGATTTTCTGGTTCTTTAATGCTGGTTTAAAATTCATCTCAAACAAATCAGAGCAGGAAGTTCTTAAGCTCAAACCTGTGCAGGCATGCTGTCAGTGTGATGAACCGCATTAATGTTAATCCCTTAAAATGCACTTGTATGTCTACTGGGAAGAAATGCAATGATCATGTATTCAGCATTATCCTCTGTCCAACAACATTCAATGAAACGTTATGGTGGAAACAGCATTACGTTTCACAAAAATAAACATTAGTAACAGTGCACCAGCACAGACTAACATTAATGAATCTACTCCAGCCCAAAGTAACTGTTATTAATAGATGAGGTTTCTTGCATAAGTAAATAACAGACAACCAAATTAGCTGTGTGAGCACTAATAAAAATGTTTAGCACAATTACAGCATATTAAGCTTAATTAATCAAGCCACATTTGAACAACAGGGCAAAAACCTGCAGGGGCACCTCTTTTTCAACAAATAAATGGTCAGTGAAAGTAACCACAGCTGCTGGTTGTTCTTAGTTGACTTTAACGGACTACAGGTTTAGAAATTTAATACAAGTCACACAGGGGGAAAAAAAAAACAGAAATAGATTTCCCCTCATTATCTCCCCAACCATAGTTTGACAAGGGAACCCAGAGTGCTACAGTTTAGTGAAATCTCTTCAAAATACTGTTGAGCATTTCTCTTAAGATGAAGGCACTCAACCTAAGAGGAACAACTTAAAGCACTCATTTTTACTATTCCATTATTCCAACGCAAGATATGAATTACCTTTTTAATTTGAGCAAAGGAAGTAGCAATCACCGGTGTTCTGTGCTCAACATACAGTAAGTGGTCTTCAGTAGTTTAAGTGTCCGAGGTTTATGCAGAGTAGTTTATTGTCAGTAAGATGCTATACCATGCATATTTCTGATAACTCAAAATTAGCACATAAAGAGTCTTTTAAAAGATACACTCAAATTATACCTGCAGTCCCTTTGTGTAATCTCAATATTCAAAGTTTACAACTGTTTTTGTATTAACTGCTTGTTTACAGACAGATTTCTTCCCAAATGTGTTTTGTCCAGTAGTTTGTTTTTTTGTCAATATGCAAAACATAATGTTAGAGTCCAAGAAGGGTGAACTGAAGAGAACATCAGGACATTGTGTATCCAAGTTTATTAATTTGAAAAAGTTTTACTACAGAATTTAAATACAACGTTGTGAAAAGCTGGAAAAAGCAAGGCTCTGCCGTAAGAGTGTCTACATTACAACATAAAATATCCACACACAAAGTCAAAACCTGTTACTGTTTTGCTCCAGGATTTAGCTGTAGCCTGTGTAAAATTCACATTTCAGGCTGAAGGGTAAGAAGGCCATTGTCAGTCCTATCCCCTGGAAGCACTACAATGCCTCACAAGAGCATTTGTAACCACTGTTGAGTACAGACTGCCTGATACAGCACACCTGCCACAGACCGATTCTTCATCTGGATGGCTGACAATCACTGCTGCGTCATCTTGGCTGCTTCAGCTTTTATTAGAGAGATGAGCTCCAGATTAATGAGAAACACGAAGCGCAGACCTGCAATCTGGAGAAATAGGGACATTTTTAACTAAGCATGAATAAAATACAAAACAGTTGTTTAATATGAACAGAATACGGCTTCGTTAACACCCTCCACTCACCTCCACCACTGAGTTGTTGTTTAATTTCCACTTGTTACCCGACAGGACCGGTCTGCCATCTATGTAAATAGGCCGCCTGCCCTCATTGGCAATGAAGAAGTCTCCATTATTCTTCAATTTAATAATTCCTGTCAACACAAAGGGTAAACATCATGTACATCTAAGCTGAAACACTAAGATTTAACCAGGCAATACCACTGATGGTCGAAACAAGCTGATGCTTTCATTGGTAAAAAGAATGGTACAGTTTCCAAGGCAGTGGATACAAGCTATACTTTGTAATTTAGTTGCAATATTCATGCTTTTGTTACACAAGCCTGGATAACTCAAATACTATATAGTTTATTATTCAGTTAATTTTTTTGGCCAAATGCAAATAAAGTGACTGACAGTGATGTGTGCGACTACACTTGAAAAAAATAAAAAGTTTTTTTTTTTTTAGCTCTGTTATACCTGATGATTACTCTATCAAAACATCTGAGTGCAAAATGTTCAAATGCTACAAAAACATAGTTTGGAAAACATTTCACTGGCTTCTGTTTTCCATTCCCCCGCTGCTGTCAGAGACCAACAGCAAACGATAAAATAACAGTTTTGGGTATCATTTAAGAGAATATACACATTAAATCACCTTGTTTTCTTGATATTTTCCAGGCAGGTCCCTCTAGCGACAGATCTACATCGATCTGTTTGTCCTTGGTCGCTCTACCTAATGTAATCTGTGTGAATACCAAAGTAAACAATTAGTATCATACTGTATATACATTTTCACAAATAAGTTATTTTTACTGCTTCTACACATTTCCTAACATATTACTTCAGCATCTTTTCTCTTTAGCCACTGTTTCTGAAAGATCACTTACCTCTCGCGATCTCATAAGGTAGCGTACCATTCTTCCACGTAATGCTGCCAGCGTCTGGTTGTCAAAGTCGGGCATGCTCATCCCTGAAACCCCCCAAAACAAAACAAAACAAAAAACACATTCATACAAATAAGCGCCACAGATCTACATTGATTGATGAGCTATGAAGGCTTTTTACTTGCTCTTTATAAGTGAAAATTTACGTACCTGTGATACTGTCCACAAGAACCTGCCAACGAGGTAACTCCTGCTCCAGCTGTCTGATTTCTCTCTTCTGGTGACGATCTGAAATCATCAGCTCTGAAAGGGGGAATGCAAGTAGACCAAAGCTGTATTTCAGAAAGCAGCTTCAGTGAAAACAGAGTGTGTAAACACAGAGAGAAACTCAGATCATGTTAACACTGAGTCAGTTATCACAGTGGCTCACTCTGAACCTAACCTCAAGCCTGACGCAGCAGCGTAACACAGCCGAACTTCCTCATTTAGAGATGATATTAAAGCACACTGATGTCAACATCACAATCCTCGTTAGACATTAGTTTTTTACCCAAAGCCTACTTATGCTAATGCTTTTAGGATCCATCGGTCAGAAAACAGTGATGTCCTGACATTCAATTATACACGCTGTGGATTCAGCCTCAGATCAGAATAAATCTACACACCGTTGTCATGAAACCATCACTCTGACAACAGTCAGGTTGTCAGCCAATTCCCCTGAATGTAAACATTTACTGCACATCATCTCGATCACTGAAATTTAAAAAGAAAAAAAAAAAAAAAAAGTCTAAATCAATTAGACCAAAATCTCTGAACAACAGTTTCTTATGTTTTGGTAGGACAAGCTGATGGACCATTCCTGTCCTAGGTGTCAAGGAAATTATGTGAATATTTCAGAGTGCAGCTGATTGTTTTTAGTCCACCAAAAAATACTTTTGAAGATTTGACATACGGACCACATTTAACCCGATTAGTAGACAACCCACTCTACCTCCTGATCAACAGCCACCCACAACGAGCATTGCTCTGTCCTCTTGTTTTAAATGTGTTATATACCCGACATGTGCTGTGCAAGATTAACTGAATTAACATAACAATTAAATTACTTACCATGTTCCAACACCTCGTCTCTGCTGTCCCTGTGCGAAAACAAACAGAACAATTTGTAAGTGCTGAAAAGTCATGGAACTACAATGCTTGTGAAAAGTATGGAAAATAGTGCATATAATATCCTTCACTACAAACTGAAAGATTACCAGTAAAAACATGAATACTGAAAAGTAAAAGTCTGACTTACTTTAATTTTACATCATCAACCATCTGCTCAGCATCAGAGAAGTTGAGGACTTGGTCACCTTTAGGGAGGGGCTGTACTGCAAAACATAATCAGAATCAACAACACTAGTAAGTACAAAGCTGTTACATTCATCATTTAGGAAAACTTTAGCACTTCTTTGCATTTCTAACATCAAGTATTTTCCATCTAACTTAAGTGTCATGTTAGCTAGGCTAATGTACAATCACAGGTGTAAAAGACCAGCAATAACATCTTACCAACAGTCAGGTTGTTTTTAACAGTTCTTACTCTCCTGTACACATTTTAAGTTTTTAGTATTTACCAGAATGACCAAGTAACTTAATTCTAAGTAGTTGCACATAAAGATGAAATGATAATATAGGCCTTTCCAAACATGGATGGACTGGTACTTATATAGCGCTTTTCTACTCAGATTCTGTGTACTCAAAGCGCTTTAACTACATGCCACATTCACCCAGTCACACGTACATTCATACAGCACTTTTATCTACACTTAAGTGCTTACTAACATTCACACAGACACTCACACTCCGATGAACGCATCGGGAGCAACGTGGGGTTCAGTATCTTGCCCAAGGATACTTCGGCATGCAGACTAGGGGAGCCAGGAATCGAACCACTGACCTTCCGATTAGTAGGCGACTCACTCTACCTCCTGAGCCACAGCCGCCCGTAGTGCTTGATATCTCATGTCTGAACATTTTCCTCTCCTCTATTAAAATGCATTCAAAGGTCTGACTACACTGCAAATCCCCCGGTGCAAAGAAGATGATCAATACATTTGAAGCTCACATCAGCTGCAATTATATTTTTTCAACTGCCCAAAACTTAACTGTGAATATGAATTTGAATGGACCCTCTTTTCAATTTAAGTGTGTTGACAGCTGAACTCACCGCTCTGGTCGTCCAGTAGGTAGTACTGCTTTAGCAGCTGCCAGTGCACCAGCAAGCTCTTGGGAGTGCGAGATGGGTGAAAGACGTCAGGGTGTTTACTTAAAAGCTCCTGAAACACGTCCAGTTTGGGCTGACTAGTCTGTTTAAAGAGAAACATAAAACAACACTGTTTGTGAGTACCAGTCCAGTGTGTACAGTAATAATGTGTGTCCTATTTCAGCTATTGTTTAACATCTGTATAACAAGTCAGGTGTTTTCTATCACTTTCTTTACCTGAAATCTCTCAGTTTCAGACATTAAAAACCAACCCTAACTGAGAATATATTTTCCCTATGGAGTACTCCTAATCTAATATAAATGCCAATCCATTCAATAACACTTACTGAACCAATCTTAGCCAGTAGTGCCTCCTCAGCCTGACCGAAGAGAGCTTTGCTTTGAATTGCTGCAATTGCTTCTGGGTGAAGCTGCCGCATGGCCTGCCATGCCAGCCTAAACAGACAAAACCAAGAATGTGTTAAAAGACAATTCAAACACATGAATGTAAACAAGAAAGGGAATATGGAAGCATGAGGTCTTGGAGAAGTTGGTATGTGTCTTACTTTGAGATGACGGGATCGTACAGCAAAGCGTACCACCTCTCTTTAATTTCACGCAAAGTGAAACGACAGCTGAACTTGACCCCCAGGTGAACAGAAGTTAAGTCAGTGGTCTAGAGATAAATACAGAATACCACACACATGGTTGATAGTTTGTATGACCAACAATTATTACTCATTAGATCATAAGTTGTCAAAAACCTCATTAAACAAAGTAGCTGCATTCATTCAGAACAACTGTTTTGACAATAATCTCACCTGCAACACTGCATTTATAAGCAGCAGGTCATCTGTGGGTTTCCATCGTCCCAAGTCTTTAGTAATATGTAAAGGCTGTTTGCTTTTCTTAACTCTTTTGGTCAGAGGTGCAGGGTTTATTACCATTGTGAGAGGCGGTGTGAGAGTGCCTCCTGATTTTGTCACCTGACAAAGCAGCATTAAGAAACAAAACACAAACATCCATTAAACATATGTACATTTATCATCTTTACCATGAGATCATCTAAGAGTCTGTGGATTTCTTGGGTCTTTAACCCAAGAATTTACCTTTTTTTTCTCACTTGATGAAGGTTCACTCCCCGAACAGCGCACAGGTTCCATTACGGGTGGACCTTTGACTCTACTGGATGACTTCACAAGACTGCTTTCCACTAGCTCATCGTCAAACTTTTTTCTCTTTATTGACCTAAAGAAGTTGTTGTAATGAAGCAATTCGTTAAATATTTAAAGACTCACCAGAGAAAAACAAAACAAGGTACTGAAGCAGCATCAACAGCAAATAAAGGTTCAGTTCTTCCTGCCAAAAATACACTGACTATGCTAATTTACCATTGGACTAATTTAATATACAACAGCAGATATCAAACCTGGATGAACTTCTGCGTTTGGGAACACCACTGCCAAATGCTTGTGTTGCTGTCCTTTTCACGTCTTTCACTCCAAGTGACTCTTCATCCTCTGATCGACTCTGGGCACCAGCTAGTCCCATCGAGGTACCAACCACAGGGTCACCAGCCTGCATCTGTTCAAACACATCAGGAAGCAAACCAGGAAAGACAAAACATTTCTCAGTGTAGCAACACTATAGAAAACGCGAGACATGACATCTTTTCCTGTCCCTCAAACTGTGAACCTTTCACTTTGCTCCACAGAGTCGCTCAATTTAAAAATCTGCAGTCTGCACAGGTTTGTTTGACTGTGAGATGAAACAGGTTTTTACTAGATTTAAACAAACTGGTAACACACCGTGATATTAAACATTTTATTAACACTAAATGTCACTGCAGCTGTACGTTTGCAAATTGAATACATAAATCCAAAGCTATACCAGACTGACGGGTTATAGGACAACTTAAAGTGTTTTATTCACAGTTTAAATTTACAATTGTGTATGAGACCCACTATTATTATTGCTGTAGTTTACAGGAGTATAGGGAGAATTCATGACTGGCAAGTTAGCTAGCTCTTAGGGGCCTTTGTTGACATGTAAACAGGACGTCTACCGCTGCCTTCATTACGCAATATTAAATAATAACTGAATAACTATAACAAGCATTTCGCTCAGAAAATAACGCACTATAGTCTGTTTAGCTAACCCGTATAATTTGATTAAAATACCGATAGTTTATGTTGGGTAGCTAACACAAGCTAAGCTAAAAGAGCATCTCTGCTAGCTTTGCTTATTAACGCGCTAAAACAAGCAGCTACGTTGTTTTGCCACTCACCTTTCCACACTATTCCCCTTCGTTGTGTTTAATCAGGAATTTTGAGTTTATATAGTCTATTTGTTCCCCTTTATAAATCACTTGTTGCCTCGGCTACATGGCTAACACACTTATTTGACGCCTGCCTCGTTAGCATTAGCCGCTGGGCTGGACGGTTGTTTTCTTCCTGTCTGGTTCTCCGGCGGTTGGCAAACAGCGTGACGGCGCAATACCGCCGCCTACCGAGCTAAAATAACATAGGCACGGATCGGCTTTAAACAGTCCGCTCATACTGCGTTTCAGTGCGTTCCACTGAATATTAATCTGCCAGAACAATGCAGATGTCATCAGTATTTGTAACTTTTTCTTTTTTTTTTAAACTTGTTCTTTTTTGTAGTTGTATTTTGTGCACCTAACCAGCATCCACATGTGTAAATGTCAATAAAATTCATTGTTCACATACATTTTATTGGTTTAAAATCAATTTCCAAGAGGTGCCTCCAGCTTCATGAAAGACCATGTTGGCACTACACAGGAAAATGTACAGTTAGTTGGGTGGCTGTGGCTCAGGAGGTAGAGCGAGTCATCTACTAATCAGAAGGTCAGTGGTTTGATCCCTGGCTCCCCTAGTCTGCATGCCAAAGTATCCTTGGGCAAGATACTGAACCCCACATTGCCCCCGATGCATTCATCAGAGTGTGAGTGAATGTTAGTAAGCACTTAAGTGTAGATAAAAGTGCTGTGTGAATGTGGCCTGTAGTTAAAGCACTTTGAGTACACAGAAACTGAGTAGAAAAGCGCTATGT
>VUQI01062371.1:0-13364 GCA_015106735.1 Paratilapia polleni
ATGCACTGAACACTTACTTTCACTCTCCATGTGTTTATACACCATTTGCATTTAATCATTAGCTATTATTAAACTCTGTCTCTCTCTCATAGTGTGTCTTTTGTCCTGTCTCCCTCGGCTCTCTTCTGTTTCCCCTCACCCCCAACCGGTCGAGGCAGATGGCTGCCCCTCCCTGAGCCTGGTTCTGCCGGAGATTTCTTCCTGTTAAAAGGGAGTTTTTCCTTCCCACTGTTGCCAAGTGCTTGCTCATAGGGGGTCGTCTGATTGTTGGGGTTTTCTGTCTAATATTGTAGGGTCTTTACCCTAAAATATAAAGCACCTTGAGGCGACTGTTGTTGTGATTTGGCACTATATAAATACAACTGAATTGAATTGAATTGAATTGAATTGAATTACTGTCCACAGAGTCACACAGTTAGAAAGATGGAGATTATAGATTCAATTCTGAGCTGATAATAAATCTGCCACGCAAACTCTTTCTCCATCCTTATGTTGACAACTGACTGATTATAAAAGTGCTCATGTTAAGTACAAAAAAATACAAAATAAACTAACATCTAACTGGGGTTTCAGTGTTTGTAAAAACATAAATTTCTGCAAATTAATTCACTCCACTCTGAGCTTTGACAGCGACTTTATGAATGAGGAAATTAAATTGAGTGTCAGTCAGCTGGTTCAGGTGCAGCAGGAGGGAAGGAGTCAGAGAGAAACTCAAAGTTTGTTGAAGAAAACCTGCTCCCTGGCAGGTTAAGTTCACAGAGTCTGTTACCATGGTAACTGACTCAGAGTTTAAGTTAACTCTCTTTCTGGAAGGAAAACCTGGAGTTTCCCTCAGCTCAGGGTTAACAAACTCAGAATTGTTAGCTAAACCTGCTTCCTAGAATAGGGCCCAGGCTCTACAAGCTGATTGTTTAGTGGTTTTCTGCCACTTTTTTCTCCCTCTGGCATGGAGACATTACATCCACTTACAACACTGACCACTCGCTTGTTTCTATCAGAGTTCTTGTAACAATTTGAATTCCTGAGCAGAAATAACAGTGATGATTCAGAGGTCTGCAATGACAGCACATGGTTAGTGTCAGACAGTAGGAGTGTTGTAGTGTACCTGAGCCCAACAGCATTCCCAGTACAATGGAACCTCTGCGCTGCTCTGCGTTGTAGAGAGGAGGAAAACAAGAGCGCACACTCAGCTTCCTGCAGTCCCCCGCAAATACGCCACGACACAAACTGTCTGCAGCTATGTCTGCTAGCTAAACACACACACACACACACACATACAGAGGAAATACTTTTTAAATAGCAAGCAATCTAAGTAAGTGAATCTTATTTAATTACTGTTAAAGATTAGCGTCACATTTTTCCACATCTATCTTAATCCAATACCGACAACATTTTTACAAAGCATGTGAAAATATAATCACCCCCCCATCCACAGTGGATGTGTTACTTCACTCACATAAAAAAAAAGACAGGACAACCAGCTTTAGTTACTCAGCTTTCATTTGTTAACTTTCTATCTATTCCACTTGTAACTAATACACTTTCAGAACAACAGCTGATAGCCCTACAACACATGCATTTCTATAGACACTTTCTTTGGAAATTAAGACTATACTGAAAGTGCCAATGGACAGGATACCTATTATTCAGCACTGCCACAAGGGGAAAGCTTGTATTGTTACATAATGCTGGTTTCACGATTTCACACCAGGAACAGCTGAATGACCATCTTACTGATAGAAAGTGTTCTCACCTCCTTTCCTAGCCTCCTAGAAACAAATGAATGGATCGACTCATCATCATCCTTCCTTTTATTCACCAGCATCTCAGCTGCAACACTCAGCAGGAGGGGCCGAGAGAAGGGTGGGACTGTCCGCACAAGTCCACTGAAAGCAATGTGGATGGACAGAAACAAAGAGGAAGAGAGGGGAACCGTTAACAGGAAGTATTCACACCATGTTCACCATTCCTTTGAAATGGGTAAATATAAGGCTATCAGTCAGCACTCAGTAGCACACAATGCAAAATAAAACGTTTTGATTGATTCACTCAATACTGCTGTGCTTCAGTTCACCATTCTGCAGAAATGTCACCCCAGCCTTCCTGTAACGCTTCAATCTTTGTTTCTTCCCTTTACATGTATTTAATGTGCATGCTTTATTTACAGCTAAGTGGCCCAACATTAAGTGCTTTCTCTTCTAAACACTCACCTTATTCCTGAAGGCATCCTGTAGAGCTGTCCATTGACATACAGATATCTGTTCTTGGAGGCAACATGGCTGTAGGTAACTGGTAGAATCTCCTCTCCAAGGCCCACGTCATCCACCTACAAACACACACACACACACACACACACACAACAGGTAAAGCTTTCAGCCCATCACGCTCAGACAGTTCAACTGCTGCTCTGTGAGCTTCAGCTGGCAGTAATTCAATTATTAAACAGGCTGAAGGAACCTCAGGATGTTGAGCATGGAAAAAATTCAGCGAGCCAGGTGAGCTGACCATAAAAATACTATCCTCATAAACTCGTGTTTCTGTTGAAGGAACTGCTCACCTTTGTCCCTCATGTGGTTAAGCTCAATGGTTTGCTTTCATTTTTCATCAACAGGAGACCTTCTTTTCCTTTTTCAGTCTACAATGTATATTCATAACTAAGCACTTTTAACATATATTTGTTGCAGAATATCAACACGTAACACAGCTGTGGTTATAGTCTTGTTATTATGGTAGAACTCACCAGATTGAGCGTGTTGGATCCCACTACCCCTGCAGGCCGAATCCCCCTGGGTCCATGTTCAAACACTGCCCCATCTGATCTCCTGGTGGACCACAGCCAACCTCCAAACCGACTGCTCGACTCTAAAACAATGATCTGTTTGGATACACATGTGGATTTAATCTTTTCAAGATGTACAGAAAGATGGTCAAGAAATGAAAGACAGATGTTGTACTGGACATACTTCATATCCATGTTTTATTAAGCTTCAGGCATCTTTATTTGTACATCTCATGTTTTATATACCCATTTTCCTGCAGTTATTTGGTCAGGGGATAAAACAATGCATTTACAGGAAGATTTAAGGAAATTCATTTCTCCATTTCTCTGTACTCTATATTTAAAAACCACCTGCAACATTCATTCATCCCATAATATTCTATATGTATCCCTCTTTTTTTAAACAGAGACATTATCCTGTCATGTAACCTGACAAGGGACAGCAGATGTAAATTAGCATTTATGTTAATATTGTACATGGTCCCTTTTTAAATAAAATCAATTATCATTAATAATAATAATAATAATGCTCTAAATTGGGATGGTATAACTTCTCTTCCCATTCTACTTTTGGAAATTTTGGGAACCACAAGTAAGCAGTCTGAGAGCAATGTGCTCTGTTGGGATAATATGGTATTAAATGGTCTTTAGGATATGATGGGTCTGATCCTTTAGCTCTAAGTAGTATGAATTTCTTTACAAATTATATTTGAACCATTAGAGGAAAAAAATTATCACACCCTTCCTTGACTCAACATGTCTATTAGACCCAACAGTAAATGGTAAATGGACTGGTACTTACAGCGCTTTTTACTACAAGCCTCATTTACCCAATCACACATATTCATACAAGCACTTTTAATCTAACAGTCTCACACACACACTCACACTCAAATGGATGCCTCTGGAACAACTTGGGGTTCAGTATCTTGCCCAAGGATAATTTGACATGCAGACTGGAGTAGAGCCCGATCTATATATCAGCCCCCACCGATATATCAGCCGATATTAGCTACTATTTATAAAGGCTGACAAATGAGAATTTAAAAAGTAAAGATGAGACGGGATAAAAAACCTTCAACCATGTTATGGATGCTGATGTTGCATAGAGGGCACTCTGCAACTTCCCTGTTGGCAAACAACAACCAGCTGATTGGAGGGGCAGAGTGTAAATGAGTAATCCATGACTTGTTGTGACAATAAAACAAGATTATTTTTAAAGAGCATTGTCATATTATCTTAGTTAGGACTCATAAATAACTACATAACAAATATTAGGGAATCTGTTTATGTTTCGTGTGTCTGAAAGAAAAAAAAAAAAAATCAGCCAATACATCAGATTTTTAAAAATCACCAAATGTTGGTATCAGTCTTAAAAATCCTATATCAGTCAGGCTCTACACTGGAGGAGCCAGGGATCGAACCAGCAGCCTCTCTAACAACCCACTCTACCTCCTGAGCTACAGCTGCCCCACTTCCTAGAAGACTGTTCAAAGAAGTCTTATCATTAAACATTGCTTTGATTTTAAAAATGGTCAACTTATCCTTCTTAATAGGCCGCATACCACAGGCGCTTAAGGTGGTTGTGATTAAACCATCAGAGTCTGGGTTATGGGTGCAAAAATTGCTCAGATGAAGAGAAGCTAATATGGGAGAAATATGGTCTCTCTTTCTAGTCCCTGTCAGTACTCTCGCTGCAGCATTCTGGATTAACTGAAGGCTTTTCAGGGAGCTTTTAGAACAACCTGATAATAGTGAATTACAATAGTCCAGCCTAGAAGTAATAAATGCATGAACTAGTTTTTCAGCATCACTCTGAGACAGGATGCTTCTAATTTTGACATTTGCACAAATGGAAGAAGGGAGTCCAAGAGACCTGGTTCATGTGTGAAAGTCAAAGTGTGTTACCTTGGTAACCTGGGGGTTTTTGCACAGGTAGTAGGATGCAGCCAAACCCCCGATCCCTCCTCCAAGAACAGCAACTGTTCTCATTGGTTAACTGGAAAGACACATCACATCCAGTATGAACAGATCTTTAAGTATCTGTCATCAAAACAAAACGAAACAAACGTTTCTGGGGTAATTTTGTCTCTGTACCACAGCGGATTTAAAATGAAGAAAGCAAGATGTGAGTGGACGTTAACTTAAAGGTTTAACATAATAAAAATGTATTGCATTAACTATTTAACTCTCTTTAACCTCTTAATGCCTTCATTTTTTCTGATGAAATGATGCCACTGTCCAAACACGAATGGACCTGAGTGTAGCCGATGTGCTGTGACAGGGTGTGTCTGGAAAAGGGGTCTGCTGATAAAGATAAGGAACAACAGTTGGTTTATCAGGCCTCTCTGTCACCCAGCTGTCTGTCCAACTGTCCACCTTCACAGCACACAGAGGGCCAGCTGCACGCTGACAGCAGCTTTCTGGCTTGCTTGTACAGCTGATGGCTTAATTTATGTTTAAAGCCGCAGAAATAAAGGAAATAAATGTCAGAAGTCATACAGACCTGTGTACACGTGTATAGAGAACATGGACTTTTCTTAAAGTATAACAAGTCACGTTTGAAACTCTGGCATGCTGCAGATACTTTCAGAACAATCCGTGGGACTACAGCCTGTGACTCTGCAAAGATCCATACACATAGCATGGCATGGCATAACATAACAGCGTACAGTGTACAATGCCACTGTCGGAAGACGGAAATGAAAAGTCACAATGAGCAGTCTGAAGCTCAGTTTGTCAGTTTAGGCGTCTTTCGACTTCTTTACGACTACCTACAGACTGTGAAGTGTGTATGTCATTAGGTAGACAGACTTCAGTCAGCTACAAAAATAACAGAGCTACGACCCCGTATACACACGCACACCGACACACACTTCCTTCTGCTTAGCTCAAAAGTTAAGAAAGTAAACGGAAAGCAACACGGGTTACCTGTATATGAGGCACAACAACGAGTCCGTGTTCCACCAGCTCGCTTCACAAGGTTCGCACAACAAAGGCGACAGTAATACTTCCGAGTTCCGAGCGAACTCCTTCAGAATAAAAGCATCACCTCCACTCATCCTTAGGCCCAATTTCAGTGCTGTCGCGCCTCCAATATGGAGGAAACCCCACACCTTTCAGCAAACGGTGAAACGGTGCATTACCGCCACCAACTGGTTGAAGTGTGGCTAATAACAATAGAACGGTGTAAGAGTGTACGTGAAAAGTTCAATCTCTGAAAAAAGTCCATGCATTTTATCTCCCCACCTCTTGCTTTAACCACAGCAGCACCTGAGCAGCATGACTCTGCACGAACCTGTTTGTTCAAGCCTGATAACTCATGTTATCCCAGTTTTCAAGTTCCTTCATAATCTTCAGTGGGGGTGAGGTCAGGTGACTGTGAAGTAAAGCAGGTCTTCAAAGCTTTGAGATTTGAGGTGAGAGCTCTCAGAGTGCAGCCTTCAGCTTTCAGGCCCCTCTCCTGTGGAACCAGCTCCCAGTCTGGTTACAGGAGACAGACACCCTCTCTACTTTTAAAATCAGGCTTCAAACTTTACTTTCTGATAACACTTTTAGTTAGAGCTGGATCAGGTGACCCTGAACCATCCCCGAGTTATGCCGCTATAGGCCTAGGCTGCTGGGGGACTTCCCATGATTCACTGAGCATTTCTCCACTTGCCTCTTTTCACTCCCCATGTGTTTGTATATGCCACTGCTGCACGTCATTACATTTCATCTTCTCTCTCCCACAGTTTGTGTTTTTGTCCTGTCTCTCTATGCTCTCCTTTTCTCTTCTCTTTCCTCTCACCCGCCAACCAGTGGAGACAGATGGTTGCCCCTCCCTGTAAATAAGTAAATAAAGTCCATTTATGAAGCACTTTTCACAGACATGTAGCCACAACATGCTGTACTACAAAACAAATAAAAACTAGGAATAATCACAATAAAATATAATAGAAAATTTAAATACAGTTCATAGCAATACAAAACCCAGTTAAAACAGAATAAAACAGAATAAAAGATAATAGGTATTTAAAAAACAGTTACTATCAATAAGAATCTCAACAGAAAGCCTCATTAAATAAAAAAGGTTTTAACTGTGTTTTAAAGGAGTCCACAGAGTGAGCTAAACAAAGTTGGAGTGGTAGACTGTTCCAAAGTCTTGGTGCCACAGACTGAGAGGCTCTGCCCCCCCAGCCCTCAGTCTCACACAAGGAACAACTAACAGATTCTGAGCCTGAGATCGAAGACTGTGAGCAGCAGTGTGTTTGAGGAGAAGCTGAGAGCCTGGTTCTGCTGGACGTCTCTTTCTGTTAGCAGAAAGCTCTTCATTCCCACTGTCACCAAGTGCCGCTCATAGAGGACTTTCACATTGGTGGGTTTTCTTTCTAATATTATAGGGCCTTTATAATATAAAGTCCCTTGAGGCGACTGTTGTTGTGAACTGGTGCTGTATAAATAAAACTGAATTGAACAGTTTGGGCTCATTATTCTACTGCATCTGGAATCCTTCTCCACAAAGATGCAAACCACTGGGCGGTCTGTGAAGAGGTGTTCAGTTTGGACACAGCACTGCACTCCACCCCTCATGCTGCCACTAATGTCTAATATTTGCCAGTAAATAGCACTTTTTTTTTTATTATCCACTGTAAAATGTTGGTATGTCTGAGCCCACCTTGTGGCGTTGCTCGTTTCCT
Source organism: Paratilapia polleni (assembly GCA_015106735.1). Classification (NCBI taxonomy): domain Eukaryota; kingdom Metazoa; phylum Chordata; class Actinopteri; order Cichliformes; family Cichlidae; genus Paratilapia; species Paratilapia polleni. Next base: position 7,459 of record VUQI01062371.1, read on the forward strand.
ACAAAACCTCCTTCTGTCTTTATTTGCAAATTCTGTGTCTGTGATGAAGTTGCTTTTCTGTCTATCAGTGATCAAAGCTTTATGCTTTGACACTCTGATAGTGTGCTGTAAACTGTTTTCCAGTTTACAGTCTCAGACTCCCACTTTGTACAACTACTTCTTTTTTTTTGCTTGTTGCAATAAGATGGTTTGATGTGCCAGCCTGAAGTACTCTGTCATTTCTTCTGCACAGACTCTTTATCCAATTAATAAGTGGTTTTCTAATGATCTGTCAGTTTATCACTGACTTTCTATTTTTCACCGGCAGAGTGCATATTTGTAATGTTTTATTTTTACAATAAACTCCTATGAATGCAACTGACTTCAGAAAACTTGGAAGTACAGCTTTGTGCTACAGAAGCAAACAGAAGAAAACAGTGACTGGATGGGTTGATATTTATAAAGTGTTTTTCTAGTCTTGCTGATCAAGAGATTTTACATATTCACATAAAACTTTTTGTCAGTGCATGTTATCACTCGTTGGGGGTAATTTGCAGTTTAATGTCTTGCCTAAGGACCCTTAAACACACAGACAGGAGGAGCCGGGGACAGAACTGTTCAGCCACAGCTGGCAGGGAAGAAAAGGTCTCTCCAGTTATTTTTGAACTGGAGCAAATGAAAATGTGATCAACCGTGTCATGAATCTTTGGCACAAAGTACAGATAATCACCGTTCATAGGTGCAGTGTTTAATGTGTGAAACTAGAGATATGAGAGAGACATGGCACAAGAATCCATCCATCCATTTTCTACCACTTATCTGGGTTTGGTTCATGGAGGCAGCAGTCTAAACAGAGGTGCTCAGCCCTCCCTCTCTCTGGCCACTTCCTCCAGTTCTTCTAGGGGCATACCAAGAATTTTGCAAGCCAGTTGAGAGACCTAATTTCTCTTGATCATGACCAGTGTGTGTCCTGGGGTTTCCTCCTGGTTGCCCAAAACACCTCACCTAGAAGGTGTCAGAGAGGCATCCCAGTCAGACGCTGATGGTAAATGGTAAATGGACTGGTACTTATATAGCGCTTTTCTACTCAGTTTCTGTGTACTCAAAGCGCTTTATCACCTCAACTGTCTTGTTTTCATGCAGAGGAGTAGCAGCTCTACTCAGAGCTCCCGCTGAATGACTGAGCTCCTCACCCTATCCCTACCACACACTCTATGGAGGAAGCTCATTTCTGCCTCTTGTATCCGTGATCTTATTTTTTCCATCGCTACCCACAGGCCATAGGTGAGGGTAGGAGTGTAGATCAACCAGTAAATTGACGAGTACAGCATCCACATTACTGCAGACTCTGCACCAATCTGTCAGTCTCCCACTCCCTCCTTTCCACACTTGTGACCCAAGACCCAGAGATACTTGAACTCCTCCACTTGAAGCAGCAACTCATTCCCAATCTTAAGTGGGCACTCCAACCTAAAGTAAGAAAATTTTCCACAATCTTCATTTGAGAATATTGGGACAGCAGGTGGAGCAGGAGTAACAATGTGGCTTCAAATAACAGCCTAGGATTACTTCTGCTCTTTGAATCTGGGTTTGAAAAACAGGCAGCCCTCGCATTTCTCATTGAATTGTTGAAGGAAGCTAAGACATTTTAAATGAAGGGGATGAACGTGGAAACAGATTGATCTCCACAAGCGCTCAACTTTTAGACAGGTACACTTTAAAGAGTGAATACTGTAGTTTATCCAAGAAGAGGTTAAAAACAGGAGCTAATCTAGTTTTAACAGGACAGACTTTCTCTAAAAATGGAAGGGCAATGGTCATTAAAAATATTCATTAAGAGATGAGCATCATCATAAGGGGTAAAGATAAACTGAAAGCAACAGAACATTTCTCAGCAGGAAAATAATACAAGATGCAAGAGGTAACCACACAGCGAACAGGAGAGAGGTACATGAAAAAACAAGTTAAAAAGAACACAGTGATGATCGGAAATAAAAATGTCCTCAGAACAAATGCAATCAATATTTAAACCCAAAGTAAAAACAAGGTCCAGTGTGTGTCCTTTGGTGTGTGTGGGTCCAGACACATGCTGGGTAAAATGAAAAGAATCCATGATGCTGATAAAACCTCTGGCAAAGAGGTCAGACTCATGATCATTGTGTATGTTGAAATCACCAACTATAACCAATCTGGACAAATTTATGGTGAAGGATAAACTCACCTCCTTTAAGAAGACACTATCTGGGCCAGGTGGGCAATACACTAAAGCACAATAAAAAAGTATCCCTATTCCCAACTTTGATCATCTGTAGTTCAAATGATGAAAAATGTCTGACATCCGCTAAACAACATGATGACTGTTAAAATGGTAGAAGGGATTCGTTCGCCTTCATTCTCGTTGTAGTATGAAGTCTCTGGCCTGTTGTTACAGGCTATTTGGTCCCAGCCAAGGGGCAGAGGGTGTCTTATCAGTGATCTCAGGATCTTATCTCTGCTTTATGTGGATGATGTGGCTCTGTTGGCTTCACTGAGTGATGATCACAAGTTTGTGCTAGGGTCTGTAGCCAAGTGTGTAGCACCTTTGAGTCTGAGGAAATGGTTGGCATCTTTGTGTTCACTGTCTGTTCCTACTCCAGCTCGGCCTGTTATTTTAGAAACATTTTTACCTGTTTCTTTACCTGAGCTATTCAAATTAGTTGACTCAATGAATGCATCCTGCTGTTCTCTTGATATTTTACCTGCAACTTTGTTCAAAAATTTCTTTCAGTCTACTGGTCCCTGTATGCTCACTATAATCAACACTTCACTGCTGTCCAGTCAAGTCCCTGCTTATTTTTAGAATGCTGTCATCCACCCAGTAAAAAAAACAAACAAGTTTGACCCTTCTCTTCTTAGCAGCTACAGACCAATCTCAAAATTAATGTTTATTGCTAAGATTTTAGACAAGGTTTTGGCTAAACAGCTTACAGCTGTTTTGGACAAATACAGTATTCTTGATAAATTTCAGTCTGGCTTTCACAGAGCTCATTCTACAGAAACAGCTCTTCTTAGAGTCTCCAGTGATATCTTGATGAGATGTGTTACAGGAGAATGCTCTGTTCTGTTGATGTTGGACCTGACCTCTGCCTTTGATACTGCTGACCATCACATTATGCTTGATAGGCTGAGATACTGGGTGCGTGTAGCAGGGTCTGCTTTGGAGTGGTTCGCGTCATATCTATCTGAACGATCCTTTTCTGTGGTTGCTTCTAAGTACAGGTCCTCTTCCACTTCTCTTGGTTACAGTGTACCACAGGGTTCTGTTTTGGGGCCTTTACTGTTTCTGTTATATCTGCTCCCTCTTCAGGACTTTTAAGAACATTTCTTATCACTGCTATGCAGATCACATTCAGTTATGCATCTATTTTAAGCCCCAAGATGTGTCTAAGCTACAGATCTTGCATAGGTGTGTAGACTCTAATAAAGGTTGGATGGCTGACTTTCTCCAACTTAATGAAGAGAAACAGAAGTTCTTGTTTGTGCCCCCAAACAAATTTGTGCCTAAAGTAATGGATCCTCTTCACCTTATTCACACCTGCAGCCAAATTTAGTATCACCAATTAACCTAACATGCATCTCTTTAGACTGTGGTCCCCTTGCCACTATTGCTAAATGTTCTATCAGGAACCTTGGGGTGACTTTTGACTCAGTTTTTTACTTTGGATGCTCACATTAAATCTCTGGTTCACTCTTGCTTTTATCACTTAAGAAATATTGCCAAATTAAGTCCCATTGTGTCACACTCTGAATGGCAAATTGTTATTCATACATTTTTTTCATCACGTCTGGATTATTGTAATTCTTTGTTCACTTGTCTTGCCAAAATTTCCTTGGAATGTCTACAGGTTGTTCAAAACGCCACTGCACAGCTTCTGATTAAGTCTTCTAAGTACTCACATATCACACTGACCCAGCTGCACTGGCCCCCCATTAACTTCAGGGTCCACTTTAAGATTCTTAGACTTTTAGAGCACCAGAGTCCATCAGTGAAATTTTACATCCATACTTCCCCAGCAGGTCCCTGAGGTCATGTGATCAGGGCCTGCTGGCTGTGCATCATACAAGGCTGAGAACTAAAGGAGACAGCTTTTGGAGCAGCTCGGGAGGTAGAGCAGGTTGTCGATTAATTGGAAGGTCAGTGGTTTATTCCTGGCTCCCCTAGTCTGCATGTCAAAGTACCCTTGGCAACATACTGAACTCCAAGTTGCCCCTGATGCATTCATGTGACTGTGTGTGAATGTTAGCTAAAAGCGCATCGGCTTAGAAAAAGGTACTTGTATGAATGGGTGAATGAGGCATGTAGTATAAAGCGTTTTGAGTGCTTAAATTGAGTAGAAAAGCCCTATATAAGTATCAGTCCATGTTTTCAACCTTTTGTTGAAAAGCACTTTATATTTATCTTGAAAGGTGCCATATAAATTAAGTCCACAAAACACATGTAGACTGGGCAAACTCCCAAGCATCCTCAAGTATTCTTGAGAGGATAAAGAACTGGTTCAGTGCTCCAGGACAAATGCAAAAACCACATTGTTCCTCCTAAAAATTGAGGTTCGACCAACAGATGGACTCCCTTCTCTAGTACCCTGGCATAACCAAGGTACTAGAGAGGGTGAGGAAAATGATCCCCCTGAAGTTAGAACACACATTCTGGTCCCCCTTTTTAAGAAGGCCTTGAGGCGACTGTCGTGATTTGGCGCTATATGAATAAAATTGAATTGAATTGAATTCATGCAATGTTGCAGAGGCATGTCAATCTGTACAGACCCGCAACATCCAGAGCCTTAAAGAACTTGGAGCGAATCTAATTCCACCCCAGGGGCCAGGCCACTGGACAGTTTAACTACTTCAGCCACAGTTATGGGTGAGACTTCCTCCTCTCTCACAGGCCCTGCTTCATCCAAAGAAGACATGCCAGTGGGATTGAGGAGATCCTCTAAGTATTCCTTCCACTGCCTGACAAAAGTTGAGCTCAGCAGCACTCCGTTGCCATATACACTGTGAGCAAGAAGCTTCTTCCCCCTCCTGAGTTGCCTGTTGGTTTGACAGAATTACCTCAAGGCTGACCAAAAGTCAACATGGCCTGGCCAAACTGTCGTTCAGTGCATAAGCACAAACAACAGTCAAGACCCGTACCCAAACCTGAAGACGCAGGAAGCAACCCTTGCAGGCGTCAAGCCGGGGTGATATGAGTATATCCACAACAGTGGTGGTTTAAGTTACAGGACATAAAGCTTATTTAAAGTCAGCAAACATTTTAAGAGTTTTCTTTTTTTTTTTTTTTTTTTTTTTTTTTTTTTAATAAAAAAAAAAAAAAAAAATAAAAAAAAAATTTAAAAAAAAAAAAAAAAAAAAAAAAAAAAAAAAAAAAATGTTCAGAGTAGGGGGAATGATTTTAAGGGCATAAAGAGTTTCTTACACAGAGGAGAAAATGTCAGATAGAAAAAGCTGTGGGACAGGTATTCTAAGACTGATCAACAAACACCAGTCTAATCAAGATTTAGTCTAAAAGGCCATTAATATCTGAATCATCTTGTTGCAAATTTGAAAGAAGTGGTTGAGGTTCAAACACAGATGGATCAGCTGACATATCATTGGCACCGTTTTTATGCCCCACATGGACCGCAGGAAACACAAAAGACTGGAGTAATGCAACTGTCTTGAGGATAGTGGGAAAGGAGTGCTGCACACATCCTAGAATTATGAAGTCAAGAGCCATACAGCTCAAGCTCAGCAGTTGTCTTCAGAGACAGAGATAACCCTGCAGAGAGCTGGAATGACACCCCGCTGAAGATGCATAGCTTTACACCTCCCCAATGCGCCACTCTTACCTCCTATAGTCTAACGGGATTATCAATTCCAGCAGCTTTGAATAAGAATCACATTATCTG
>VUQI01062372.1:0-12591 GCA_015106735.1 Paratilapia polleni
GCCATAGACTGTTTGTGACACTCCCCTCTGGCAGGAGGCTGCGGTCCATCAGAACCAGTACCTCACGGCACAACAGCAGTTTCTTTACCCAGGCTGTTGGACTACTTAACACCGCTACCTTGCCCTGCTCACTGCTCAATTAATGTGTTACAATAACACACATACTTACTCAGACTGTAATAACTTTGCACACAGGATTCAGTACAAGCACTTTGCACATCATGTTCTACTTACATTTTGCACTTCTCCCCCCTTCCTGTTCATAACCTTGACATATGTCTTAATTTCTTTAATATCTGTAGGCAGTTAGTATATATTGTGTATTTATATTTATATTTATATATATATATGTATATATTATAAATTCCATATATTCCACTTCTGTACCACTGTATTGCACCATGACACCAAGACAAATTCCTCATTTGTGTACAAACTTGGCAATAAAATTAATTCTGATTCTGATTCTGATTCTGATTCTTTTGATAAGTTAGTACTGGATCAGGTGACCTTGAACCATCCCTTACTTATGCTGCTATAGGCTCATGCTGCTAGGGGACTTCCCATGATGCACTGAGCATTTCTCCCATAATTTGTGTTTTGTCTTTGTCTCTCTATGCGCTCTTTTTTTCTCTTCTCTTTCTCCTCACCCTCAAACCTTGCCCCTTCCTGAGCCTGGTTCTGCCAGAGGTCTCATCCTGTTTAAAGGGAGTTCTTCCTTGCCACTGTTGCCATATACTTGCTCATAGGGGATCATGTGATTATTGGGGCTTTCTCTCTAACTTTGTGGGTTCTTTACATTGCCATGTAAAGCGCCTAGAGTTAACTGTTGTTGTGAACTAGCTCAATATAAATGAAATTGAATTGAACTGAGGAGATATTTCGGTAATAGTCCCTTTAATCCATTTTTCTCATCACATCCTCATCACATTTCCTCTCTGGCATCAAAACACATAACAACCCTTCAGAACCTCCTGCAGGTTATATCACTCTGTCAAAGTGATATAAAATGTTTTAAGGATGAGTCTGAAAGAATCACTATACATGGACTGAAAACCTTTCCAAGCAACATTAAGACTACAAAGCAAACAACCCATAATGCAACATTCTCTGCAGGACACCCTGTTGGACCATAAGCTGTATCTAAATTACAGATGTAGCCTCAAGTTTGGAATTTTAGTCATTTTCCTTTTCAGAGTAAGAAAGGACCATATGTGGAAAGGCTGGTGGAGTGCTAAGAGGTCAGCTAAGCTGTGAAGTGACTCACCAAAACTGGCACATGGCCAAAGTTTCAAATAATGACATAGCATATAAGCAATCCCATTTCAGTCATTTTCTATACACTTGGATCTGTATCATATTTGTGAGAGGGGATCCTTAACATGCTTGGGCACACAGCTCTTTCCTTGAGCACTGAAGCCCCGCCCACCTGCCGTTCAAATCTTTTGTTTCCTGGGAGCAATCAGAAGTAAGCTGGTTTGAAGGGAGAGGGGCTACAACAGTTTGTTTCAGACAGTGGATGAACTAAGGGGCTGCACCAAGGACCAGGGACCTTTTTGAAATCTACTCTGGTAGGGCACCTGAACAAAAATATGAAGCTGAAAATGAGCAGAATATGTCCACTTTTTTGTTTGCTGTAATGTTGTGTCATTGCTGATGTTTTTCTGTCTAGCCATTGCACACCAACCATGCTATATTTTATTTCAAATATTAAAGCACTTTGCAGTGTTTGCAATATGTAAAAGGATAACAGTCTTTTTAGTGATTTTTTTACTTTTATGTTTTTTCCCCATTTCCTGAGAAAAGTATAGCTTCAATAAGTAAACTACTTTTGAATCATGTTTTTACTTGAGAGATAAAACATTTTTCTGAAATTGTGAATTGTACATTAGGCGCCTGTGTGTGCTGGCACATCGTTTCGTATTATCCTTATGGAGGCTATCATTATTGGAAATGGACTATTCAATGAGATCAGGAAAAGAGGAAAAGAGCAGCAGCTTGATGCCGAGTAAAGTGGAGAGGACTGAGAAGAGTGGTGAAGAGATGAGAAAGGACTGGTAGAGATTGTTATGAGGTGGCAGAGGAAGAGAGAGGGAGAAGCTGATGCTGTGAAGCTGTGATAAGTGCAGACCACCGACAGCGTGGCCTTTCATATCGCAACACACCTGTTCCTCATTTCGTTCCCCGGCAGACCTCGCTGTGTGGAACAAAAAACTCATAATCTCGCCAGGAGGCCTTTGGCTTTTAAACAAACAAAGGCACGATTCTGCAAGAATACACACATTTTAACACAAACAGGATTTCTGCAAAGGCTTCGGACCCTCTCTCCTTCTCACATCGTAGACTGCTCTTGCAATACAGGAGTCCACAACTTTCACTAATCATTGCAAAAAAAGAAGAAAAGAATTTTTCCTTCTGTAAAAAAGAAAAAATCCTGTTGTTTATTTATTTATTGATTTTGTTACTTTCCACATGTTCTTAGAAGTTAAAACTTATTGAGAAGTTAAAAACTAATGTGATTATTTTGCTATAAATTTCAGGTAAGCATCTCTGCTGTATAGTAAAACTTTGGTTTTCTGTCCTGTTGTTAGAAAACATCTGTGAACTTACAAGACACAGCTATCATGTTTGGGGTCAAAAATGAGACCACCCCTCATACAAAAAACCTCATACAAAACCCTGCACTTACTCTGGTGTTCAGCAATACACCCATGAAGAGTAATGGTGCACTGAGTTCCCTGAACCACCATTAATCAATTTTAGGAGATACATTTCTTAATTGACATAACCAACACACATGGCTGGATTCAAAACCCAGGGGTCCTATGAGTGCAATCATTCAATGGCTGTTTAAATATTATATAGACCGAGATATTTATAAAATTTTCTTCTTAAAAGGAGTTTACCATCAATCATTGCATTAACTGTAAAGCCTAATTTGTCATCCATAGGCTATTAATTTATAGACTACAGGCCACTAAATATCGTGGTTTAAATGAGGACCTTTCTTTTTTGTGTTTGTTCTTAATATACACTTGTTTTTTTGTAACTACTTGTACTGCTTGTATTTATTATATCCTGCTTCAATTATTATGTTATTATTATTAGTCCGTCACCACAAGCCTTGTATGCTGAAATGAGTTCATTATGTCAAACATTCCTTCATTTAATAGTAAGAAGAGTCTTTACAAAATGTAATCTGGAGGCATTTAAAATATATATTTATAATTCTACATAAATGGGAGAAGTATATGTCACATTTGAAATCAGGGAATCCCCTGTTCAAAGTGAAACAAACTGATGTTGCTGCAAAATTTGAATGCAAGTGAGATGGAGCCTTGTCTCAAAAAAGAGTGTGAACTGCAGTGCAGTCTGTCCATCATATGCTATAATCTATCTCAAAGTTTATTATGACAAAAACAAAAAAATAAATGACGCTGGTGTTTCAGTGAGCAAAATGTGATAGTCCAGTTACTAATTGACAGATAGGTGACTAACTATAGAGGATGTTACCTGTCTGTCAGCCTGCATGGCGCACAGAGAAATTAGACCACACAGGAGATGACTCATATGCTCTCTTTGTCACATCTCTGACAACTGTAGTCCCTTTGTGCCCCTCACTGCACAAAGCATCTGTTCCCTTTTTAATGACTGTTTTCTTCTGTGCTAGGAGAATTTCCAACCAAGGATATCACTACCAAGCGAAGAAGTGGATATCACAGGAAGTGTGGAAAGGAAGAAACTAATAGCTTAAGACAACCTGACAATGCTTTGAACTGAGGTAACAAAAAGGAGTAACGAGGGGATAAAGAGAGAGGTGAAACAGATGTGAGTATTAGGAAGATGACAGAGTGCCACCTTTTAGATAAAATGACAGGTGAAATCTTAAAGGAAGCTTAAATCAGGAGTAGAACAAGAACAGTGGCTGGCAACTTTTAACTTGGATACTGCAAAGCTTGCACCTGCCCAACTGTGCACATTAGTTTGTGTGTATTTGTATTTGCACAGGGTTTACCTGCTCATAATCTTTTAGTTTGCCAGACATTAATGACCTTTCTTTATCTCACTCTGTTGTTAAACCCAGACACAACATGTCTCATATAGATTCACTTTGTGTAAGATTAAACATGCCGTCTTATATACTGTATATTATATTTTTCTACCTCTCTCTCTCCAAGACGTTTCTTCCTGTCTATCAAAAAATGTCAAATCAAAAACTCATGGACCACAATAACAGTTCCAAAACTATCAGCGATGTAGAGAGGAGATATTCTGTGTGTTACCTGCTTTTCCTCCTTTGTATGTGCATGTTTGCTTGTGTGGGTGTCTAAGCTTGTTTGTTAATAGAAAAGCAGAGCTAAAAGGTCAAGCAAATCAAGCATACAGAACAACCCAGCGCTCTTGCTCTAACATTGCCAGCAGGGCAAGAAACCTCTATTGTGTTATTTTCATTTTGATGATACTTAGAAGAAAACAATTTCCAAGCTACAATATGCCTCTTTGTGAGAGTATTTGCCTGATGAGCTACACGGCACACTATGTAAACATGGGGATATAACGATTTACAAATGGCTAAGAATGACTAAACAAATAGTAAGAGATGGGAGATGCTGATATGGGTGAGTTAACGTTTTGCTATCATTCATTAGCTTCTGTTCAGGTGGCCTGTGTTCATTTTCATCGCTTCAGTTTATGGGACCCAAAAGGTGTGTCATTATGGAAATGCAATGTGAAAGTTTGTCTTATGTGGATATCAGGAGACTGGAGCCAATATAAGAGACTGACCCCCCTTTTTATTATGAATATACAGTGCTTAACTAATTTATTAGACCACCTGTCATAAAAAAAGAAAAAAAAGGAAAGACCATCCAGCATCACAAAGTGCTTAAATGCGGACCCTTTCCTTTTCAGTGAGTTCTTGACGTTTTACCATTTTGAACAGGAGTGAGGAATTTCAAATGAATTCATGTTTTTATACCCAAATTTGAACCGGCACACTGGACTTCTCTGAGAAGTCAGAAATTAATAAAGCAGAACATTCAACCACTAAAACATTTTTTTCTGTTCAGGAATGCAAGTAAATAACTGTAATTTGGCATCTTAATCAAAAAATAATAATGCCCTTTACTTTTTTTTCTGCTTTTGTGTAAAACAGTAAATTTGAAAATTCATGGATAACAACAGTAATTGTATTTTAGCATTAAAAATATCATTTTGATTAAAGAGCTTCCGCATACTGGTGGATTAACCATTACAGAAACATAAAAAATGATTTTGGTAATTACCAATACTGTTAATTTAGGGCCGCTGTGGCATAAACCTTACGCTGGGTGGTGGTCTAATAAATTTGTTAAACACTGTATTTTGAAATGTTTTGATTTCTTGAAGTACTTTTGCTAATTTATGACATTTTCGCTTTCTGTTCTTACTGTGATGCTAATTATTTACAAAATGCTGTATGTTAAAAAGTCTTCATAATTCATGTTTTTTCAGTTGCTTTTCCAATTCTGCCAAGATGATTCAAGCTTGATTTTGGTAACAACAGACTGTCAGTGATTTACACATTTTGAAAGTTCACTTATTGAATAGCTGTTCTGCAGCTTCCAAACACATCACATAATTTTCATCAGCAGATGCTGTTTGTCAAAAATTATAGGTGTTACATTTTTATGAGCACTTCTCATCCCCTTTGTCGCCTACTCTTTCCTACTCGTTTCTCTGTGTGTGCTTCATAGTACCATACTATATACTAACCCAAAAAAGTATTTACTGTGTCCCAATACATAGTATGTCATATGCATTATTCTCAAATATACCAGGATTAATCCAGATGGGTTGTTTTGTGACTTTTGAAGTTACTGGAGTCATCTACTTGTTAGCTGTGTTGAATATGGGCTAAAATGTAAAGGCCCGAGCCAGGTTCATCCCACAAACATTTCCCTTGTTATCCCTGCTACTTGTATAACATTTTTGTATTTGCGTTTGCTGTGATTATTTGCAGGGCAGGATGTCTATTTGGTTGTGTTGTACTCAAAAGGCACGTTTTGTCACATAATGAAATGTTTTCTCAATTTGCTTATTTCTTGTCTACTTGTGCACACTCTCAGCCTGATGTGGACATTTCAAGCCTCAAACTGCCTGCCAATCTCCATTACATCTTCACCTCCTGCAACTTAGCCATCCCTTCCTCTTGCTTAATAAGTCTCCAGTCTTCTTTTTCTCCTTTCCTATCAGTAACATTTGTTTAAATAAATCATTAGAACAGTTTTCTTAGAGCCCTGTGTTTTGCTTCTGGGTTCAACTTGTGCTGGAAAATAACAAAAAAAAAGACTATGTCACCACCAGGTTAATTTACTAGCAGTCTGGTGTTTTATTTGGGGTGTTTTTCTAAATAACAAGCACTCTGAACAATTCTTTTCCATTTAGTTTTGTGGTTGTGAAGTCTTTAAATGTGATCAGAAATATGGACATTGTGCAATCTGCATTTGTTGTTCCACCTGCTGATGCAGATTTGGTGATAAAATCCAGACCTCTGGAACATCTACTTAATGGACTTTGAATGAACATATACAGGCAATATCACAATAAACTGGCTGATGTTTTGAGGCCCCAGATGTTGTTGCTTAAAACCTGTAGGAATTTAAAATTTCTGTCTTTGTGTTATTGTCCCTTTGATTAAAAAGTGCTGACAGCAAGAGACTGAAGGCAGAGAGTAAAATAATAGTAGATAATAAAATAAAAATAGCTTTAATGCAGACAACATGGTGGTGCAGTGGTTAGCACAGTCACCTCATAGCAAGAGGGTCCTGGTTCAAATCCAGGCTGGGGTCTTTCTGTGTGGGTTCTCTGCAGGTACTTCAGCTTCCTCCCACAGTCCAAAGACATGCACAAGGTTGGGTTAACTGATGATTCTAAATTGGCTGTAGGTGTGAACGTGAGAATGAATAATTGTCTTTCTCTCTGTGGCCCTGCGACAAACAATATACTCACACTGGAGAGATAGGGCACATGTGGACTCAATCAGGACAATGAGAAGGGTGGAAAAAAACAACAAGAGAGGGAAATAAAAACACAGAGAAACTAAATAAAATAAAACAGGAAGTGAACAAAAACTAACACACACAAATAAGAAGACTTGAGGCTTTTCTCAGTTATCTAATTTATGACTCCGCATCTACTTCCGTCCACCTTTCTGCCTGTGACCTGGAAATCAATCTCAGTATATCATGTTGAAGGATGTCTCAATTCCTAAAATGCTGGAGGAGAGAGGAGGTATAATTGAGGATGCACAGGTGTGTTTTTACCTAAAAGAGGCATGGCACTCAGCAGGGATAGACAAACCAAGGAGGAGGACCTTGTTTCAGTTATTTAAGATAATCAACTGTGTGATCAAACTTTCTGCCCTAAACTGTTCGTATGTATGTGGTGTAAAAAAAAAATAAAAAAAAAAAGTACAACATCTTGTCACATTGTGCCCATGTTGTGAATTAAATTGCCCTAAAATCGCCCTGAAAATATGCTCAAATACAGTAAAGACCTCATATTATCTTACTATGCCAATAGAGCATTTTGCTCTCAGAGTGCAGGCTTCAAGTTTCCAAAAGTAGAATGGGAGGCAGAGCCTTCAGCTGTTAGGCCCCTCTTCTGTGGAACCAGCTCCCAGCTTCAGGAGACAGACACCCTCTCTACTTTTAAGATTAGGTTTAAAACTTTCCTTAGTGATAGAGGTTATAGTTAGGGCTGGATCAGGTGACCCTGAACCATTTGCTGCTATAGGCTCAGGCTGCTGGGGGATGTCCCATGTTGCACTGAACATTTCTTCTCGACTCCCGTCTTTTCACTCTCTATGGGTTTATATGCCACTGTATGTCATTAACTTTTGTCTACTCTGTCTTATAGCTTGTGTTTTGCCCTTGACCATGCTCTCCCTTTTTCTCTTCTTTCCTCTCACACCTCAGCTGGTTGTGGTAGATGGCTGTATTTCCCTGAGCTTGCTTCTGCTGGAGGTATCTTCCTTCCCACAATCCCCTAATACTTGCACATAGGAGATCATCTGATTGTTGGGGTTTTCTCTTTAATATTGTAGGGTCGTTACCTTGTGATATAAAGCTCCTTGAGGTGACTATTGTTGTGAATTGGTGCTATAGAAATAAAATTTAATTAAACTGAATTGTAAATAAAATTAATTTATGATGCAGTTATCTCAAATGTCATATTTAATTGACAATGCTTTAAAATGAGGCAAGGACGTGTCATTTGGTTAAATGCCTGTTGCCTCGACTCATCTCTCATCATAGGTGCTGACACAAGGACAGAGGAGTTGAGGAGAGGAATCAATAATGTGCTATCTGAGAAACAAGAAAGAGGTACACACTGAGGAAACACAGGAAAAAGGAACACAAGGGCAAGGCAAATTCTTTCAAATTCTTTCAGTTGTCTGTCTCTCAGTGGAGGAGGCCGTCAGCCTATCGGTAAATCGATATACTGAGAGACAGACAAAACTCCGGTGATTAACTTTAGGAAAGCTTATACAGGGGATCATGATTGGCATGGCTTTTATATCTATCATATTCTTGTTATGTCATCCACGACATAACAAAGAAGGGAGATCCACGAAGCAGCAATTTTCACTAAGTCAAAATTTTTATAATTAAAAGGCAAAGAAGATGAATCAAACAGAGCTAACCTAAAACTACTGGCTTTAACTATAGGGATGAGTGCAACACAATCAAGCCATCCAAGTGAAAGAAAAGTTGGGTGCCTGAAAGGCACCAGCCTTCCAGGAGGAGAAAGACAAACCCACTGTGGGAGAAACCGGCTTCTAATCTAATCTACTCCGAAGCAGGTGAAGTCACGAGCATTTTAACAACATGGTCATAAATGTACGTCTGAATCAGCCCTTCACAAGCCCTACATGATGAATCATGAACTATAATCTTTTAGATAATTTTTTTAGCTCCCATCTCATAAAGCAAATGACTTCACGTGCTTTGAAGTAGAGACAGACCCCTTTTAGATCATTTTGACTCTGCCTTCACCTTCCAGGAAGAGAAAGACAGACCCACTGTGGGAGAAACCAGCTTATATCTACTCCAAAGCAGGTGAAGTCATTTGCTTTATGAGATGGGAGCTAAAAAAATTATCTAAAAGATTATAGTTCATGATTCATCATGTAGGGCTTGTGAAGTACTGATTCAGATGTACATTCATGACCATGTAGTTAAAACGATCCTGACTGGGTGCCAGTTTAGCTCACTGGTTGAGCAGGCAACCATACACCACATGGCTGAAATGCAGCAGCCAGGGTTCAAGTCTGACCCGTGGCACTTTGCTGTGTGTCTTCCCCTGCTCTCTCCTTCTCTCTACTTTCCTGTTTAATCTTCACCACTGTACTGTCCAATAAAGGCAAAAATTAAATAAAATGCTCATGACATATATATAATTGTAAAGTAATATCTATTTGATGTGAGTGATAAGATTGGGTTGATTATCAGGAATCTATTTGATCTACTCACAGAGTGATCAACATCTCTTCATTTTTGAATTTTTTTTGTCTTAGTTTTATACTTTTCCAATATTTGTTGCCTCTGTCACAATTTTTCTAAACATGTTGCTGACATTAGAGTCAACATTTGCATATAGTAAAAAAAGAAAAAAATTTAATTCCCAGTTTTTACATTTTACAGTTATTTATTATTTTACCTCCTATTTAATTAAGGAAATAAGACTCTTAATTATTAAAAAATAAATAAATAAATAAAAAACTCTTCCAGAAAGTGTTTGTTCTGAGATACTAATTCAGTCTTAGAGCCCTGGAGCTTAGCGATACACAAAAGGTTTGGTGGTTTTGATTTTGCATTTATGTGTTGTCTTTGTACTATTTTTAATTCACTGTTAGATTTTAATGATATGCAAATAATTGAATTCAATTTTTATTTACATTTTACGCATCAGCACTTTTTTGAAACAGGGCTGTCTTGTTACTGCATGTCCTTGTCTCCCACTGGACTCAGATTGTCACCAAAATGTGATTAATTATTTCATAGCCAGCAGCAGGTCTGTCCATTAAATTTGATGTAAATTAGCAAATTATGAATGAAACCCTGCTGACAGCTGAACTAATAAATCAAAAATGGAAACCACAGTCTTAGCATGGGTAGCTACAAAGAATAAAATATTTCCCATATTGCCTTGTTGTTGCTCAGAATAATGTTTAATTAAAAACACTGTGCCATTAAGAGAGTGTACATTTGGCTGTGTTACTGTGTCAGAGGATGTACTGTAAGTAGTGAAGGAGAGTCAACCTGACTTCCAGTCTGTGGTCATTACATGGGCTGTCTCCAAAGACCTTTCTGGGAAAGAAGACACACCCACACAAACTGAGGTTGTTCAGTACAAGGATATAATTTGCACCATTTCTTCATTATTAAAACATGAGGTTATATTATCATCATACATATGTAGTGTATCACCTGTGTGGAGTATGGAAACACAGTTTTCTGTGACAGGTTTTCTCTGGCATGAAGGAGGATGAACTCAGACCATATCTTTAGAGCAGTGTTAATCTCTGAGATTACAAAGACTCTAGCTGATGGTGTCCCTCTCATAGCCTGCTTAAAAGTACAGACTTCTCTAAAATGATAGTTTTGCAGAGTCTTTCTCTATGCTCCTCTTTCTTCTCGTTCCCCTCATGGCAAATGGCAGCCCCTCTCTAAGCCTGGTTCTGTTGGAGGTCTCTTCCTGTTAAAAGGGAGTTCTTCCTCCCCACCCTCATCATGTGTTTGCTCACAGGGGATCATCTGCTTATTGGGATTCTCTCTACTATATTATGGGGTCTTGTCTTTACAATATAAAGTGCCTTGAGACAACTGTTGTTATAAACTAGCACTTCATGAATAAAACTGAGTAGAACTGGTGTGTCTGAGTAACAGCAACAGGCAAAACTGTCTGTTTTTAATCACAACCTTTTATTCAAAAGAAGCCCAACAAACATACAGCAGTAATGCATATGAACAGCTATAAATATCAGTTAAAATACACAATGCATTTGTTGTATTTGCGTATAAAAGCCTCTTTAATGAGCCTTGATTTTTTTTTTTTTTCCTCTGTTGCTTCTATTAGTTTATATTACGCATTGCCTCCACTCCATTATATTCACTCAGTCAGCTTCTTTATGCCACTAATATGAATTTTCTTTCTTTGTACATAATGAAAAAGTGGCTGAAAAAGAGCAACAATCCATCAGTGAGATTTTCTTCTATAGTAAACTGATCTCATTAATGTGAGTTATTTGATGGTGTTTAGCTTTTATTGAATATTCTTAACAACTGACAGCTTTTCAGTGACTGGTTGCTGGATTTAAAGATATGGCAACCAGAAATAACATAAACAATATGGAAGCAATGATACAGCAATACTTTAGATATACTATCACTAAAAGAGAAACTGTGCTTAAACTTATTCTTTAAACTTTGCTTTAAGGTTTTAAATTGTACCTACCAATTGTCTCTCATCTCCTCCCTAAAACAATGCAAGAGGTTTTAGAATGAAATTTAGGTGGCTTTGCAATTGCAAAGGCCAAAAACATAGTATTGCCTGTCTGCTCTAATATACTGTAGCATTTACTTTACACCCAAATAACTCTGGTAACAACATATCCTGCTATAAACCCTAGATTTACCAACATCACAGCTTTTGCAAAGAGAAAATAAATACAGTACATACACCAGATAAGGTTAAAAAAAAAACTGATTTGAATCATTATTTTTAAATTGTTACATGGAATGGCTCTGTTTTACATCTTAACCTCTTATTCTGCACCCACATCCCTCAGATCAGAGAATCAGTTCCTATTAAAAGGGCTTAAAATGAATGTGGAACACACTTTTATTCCTTAAGCTCCACTGTGGAACAAGTTCCTCCTTGCTAACAGCTAAGTTGTGTCAAATTCTCAGTTTAAAAAGCTTTTAAAAGCCCACTTGTACAGACTGATATTTGCATAATGTGTTCAAAGGTCTTTTTTAATGTTTAAATGTGGCCTTTTCTTGTGAATTATTACTATTTTTCTATTCTTTTCTTTTCTAGTGTGTGTGTGTGTGTGTGTGTGTGTGTGTTTTGCAAAGCACCTTGTATCTCCTGTTCACAAAGGTGCTATGGAAATAAAGTATCTTTATTATGCACACACATCATATGACACACAGTTGTACAAAAGCACAATGTAAGAGGCATATGTACAAAAATGTCAGAAGTTTTGGCTTCAATAGTGGCTACACGTTTACAGAAAAGCATCAAGCTGCCAAAGCGTCACATGTACTTTGAGAAAAGACAAGCAAGCTGTTTTGGGGGGTTTTTTAGTTTGTTTTTTTAACTTATAAACAGTACGCAAATTAAATCACAGCAGACGTTTACACAAAGCAGATACAAATGTACAGATGTTGGATTCATTCATTACAATTTTCCCACTTAAATTAAGTAAGAAATCAGAAATGAGTGGGAGTTTGAAATGAAATATATACAGCTCCGGAAAAAATTAAGAGACCACTGCAAAATTATCAGTTTCTCTGATTTTGCTATTTATAGGTATGTGTTTAA
>VUQI01062373.1:0-14057 GCA_015106735.1 Paratilapia polleni
ATATCACAGGAGTTGGCCAAAAAGCCACTCAACAAACTAACTTTACCAATTAAAAATTATATAAAGGAATTTTTTGTGATGAAAGAAAAACTTGTCAAACACAATAATTACTGATAAAATACAATTCATTACTGATTGCCATAGGAATTCCAGTCCTTCAGTTGTCCCACAAAAAAGGGCAAAAACATACATTAACACATTGAACTGACATGTTTCCCACCAGATATGAAGTGCTTTTTGAACAATCTTTGGGAAAGTAAGCACCTTGGAGATAGCACATTACCCAGCAGGCAAACATTTCAGTGAAGTCGTTAGGAAACGAACATGCTGCATTATAGCTGTAGCAGAGGAGATGTTGGTCACCTCTGCTTTTAAGAGGCAAAAGCAAAGGTCACCAGCGGCTATAAAAGAAACCCACTAATGTAAGCTGCAGTTTTTCAATACTGGTTTTTGCTGATAATAAAAATTACAGCGAGATTGGAGAAATCTTAAATCCAGATGCTATTCTGACAAGGAGGTGAATAAAAAAAAAAAACCTCATGAGATCACGAGACAAGTGGTCATGTGTGGGATGTTGTCTAAAGATGAGGATGGCCTATATCCATCCTCCCCGCCATGAGGCATTCAGAAAACGTTGGAGGAACAGGAAGATATTTTTTTTTTAAAGCAGGCATTGAGATCCTCCAGGAAGGCGGGCGTTGGCCTTAAGGCAAGCTTCATTTCCACAGCAACAAGTCATTACTTAGTGTTTGCCATAATGCCTTCCTGGAAACTGGATGTCATAGTTTCCATGTATGAAAAATTCACTAACGTGCAGTTAACTGTATGAACTAAGGAAAATGGATGCTCTCTGCTGTGGCATTTCACATCGAGTGAGTTTTTTCCTCTTTAAAGCATTAATTAAAACATCCTGTGAAAGCAACTTGGCATCTATCATCCAGACACACACTGTACCACTCAGGGATTACCGTGTGCCGGATCCTGCCGGAACAGCACCCTCCCTGTGTTGCAGATCCTCCTAATTTACAAATTAAGCAGTGAAATGCTCTTCTAAAAATTACCGCCTGATGAGCTGAGTCACACCAAAGACATCAACAGGCCTCATTCCATGTAAGATGAAGTCCAATGAGGAAGCGTAGAATAAATTCTACAAATTTACTATGAGCAAAGTTACTGATAGGACCAAAACGGTGAAGAGATTGGGTAAAACAGAAAATATAAAGTTGAAATAATTTCCCAGGATTAATTTGTGTGAAACAGCCCAAAAGAAAATATGCATTATAAATAGAAGGAAACATTTATTAGTAGACTAAGCAATAAATATATAGCAATAAAACCCTTCCAAATCAGTCTGAAAAAGGTGTCTGAGACTCAACCGCCTCTTTATTTACACCAACCACCTAAGCTTGGTTATGACTGGCAGTATGATCTGCATCTGAGGCCTCCTAAACTTCAATGGTCCCGTCTCGGTGGTGCATTCATTTCAGCCATGCATAGCTGAATGCAAACCCACTTAGTATTTTCTAACTTCCAGCATGACGACGAGACCCAGGCTAGCCTACTTTCCGCACCTCTGGCTTGGGAAGCATGTGGGTCAAGCATCCCCACAGCCACCCCAGCTGTCTGGGAAAAGACTAGGCTGCATGTTTTTCCATTCCCAACTACATATTTGGGTGAGCAGGGATTCAGCAAGGTCCTGCACATGGATTCAAAACACAGCAAAAGTCTGAATATTAAATTTCAAACCACTGAATTTGGTTTTATATTGTCTAATATATTCAATAAATAACATAATAAAAAATACATTAAATAATATCAATAAAAACAAGAAGAAGATGACGTGCACAACTCAGGAAAGACAAGCCTGACTACATTCAATGTGGGCCGGCAAAAAACCTGGAAAATGAATAAAGACAGTGTAGATACTCAATGATTTATTACTTAAAAACCATTTAAAATTTTATTTTAAGAGGTTTCCTCCATTTTTGCTGAAAGGGTAGACATTAAATAATGAGATGTTACACAAGCTTAGCAGCATTCCAATCAATATGAGACACAATTTGATACAGTGGTCAAATATCAATGCCCATCACATGTTACCAGAGATTCTAAAGTGTTTACAACATATTGCTCAGATTTTATAACCATTATTAAAATTTCAAAAGGTTTTCATTCCTATACACTGTATATAAACATGTTTATGTTAAGATGTCAGACAGAGAATGCAATGATGCTGGGTTTAACACATCAACCAACATGACTTTAAGACACAACTTTCACCCAGCACTGTACACTAATCAAAGAAGGTGAACCAGTGTTTCTATTATGGGTTGCAGTGTCAGACATTAAACCAACAGGTCATCAGTGTGAGTGGACTGAAACCCTATTTGGGACAGACCTTTTGCTACAATTCCAACTAGAATCTCTGAACAATGGCCACGGGGACTTGTGGTAACACTCTGATAAGAAAGGGGTCAAGCATGAGTTCAGCATGGTTTGAGTAGATCTGTTTCATACACAAGTCTCCCTTTAGAGAATGAGGGGGGGTTTATTTGTTTGTTTAAATTTGAAGTCTAGCTGTTTAAACAAAAACAGTGACGTTCTGTCCAAATTTCATTGAAGAACAGCAGACAAACACCAGACAGACAAAATGCTGGCTGGTTCGTAGCAGGAGGAAACACATGGATTAGTGCTAGCTAAACCCTGTGCTAATTTTAACCTTTTGATTTCCTACATGCAATGTCAACAAACACTCAAGGTCATGGTTCACGAAGAAAACTTTAACATATAAGAAATTCATTGTGTAGCCTGTATGCTTTATTAACTATGAGCAGTATTCTGTAAAGGCATTTCCTCAGCCTCCATAGACGTATCATTTTAAGTCATCTAAACAGATTTCAAAGGCATGACACATCTTCACCACTGGTCTGCTGCTCTATCTGTTTTTGCTTGTGTTTCCAAACTGGTCATTTTGAAATAATAAAGTAGTTAAAAATACAGATGATTAATTAAAGGTCACTTCTACATTGCCTATAAGGTAGGGCCATGCACCTATTTATTGTTATATAAAAAAGAGCTTACAGATCTTTGTGGGTGTGTCCTTTTCTATGGCTGTTTACTGGTTGTTACTTTGAACGTAACTTTGAAACATACAGTGCTCGTCTACCTGGTATGATTGCAACGTAACGTTTATCAAATGCTTTGTGTACCATACCATTAGAGGAAAACAACGTTTATTTTACTGTTTTCATACTTACAAATTTTGGTTTGCGGTCTCCGTCATCGTTACATGACGAAGAAGAGCCCTTCTTCTTTTGAGATTTACTGTCCCGTCCGGTGGTGGATTCAAACCGCTGACTGTAACTCTCCATGTTAACCAAATGCCTTCTGCACGAGCCAGTACCTACTGAAGACGTAAACCTTTTAATGCATGCAACGTTGGCACACACTGAAGAGGCAGAGGGAAATCTTCAGCGTGTAACACTACCAAGTCCAAACGTTAATGTTCTAGTGTTCAGGCTCACCTGTCCGTTTAGCTAGCTAGCCAGGTTTACGATACTACCATTCACTGGTGACTTTACTTAGCGCTAATCCAATTTATTGACTGTCACGTAACGCTTGAGTTTCCGCTAACGAAGGAAATTAGTCTTAAACATAGCGATTTCCCCAACTGACAAAACTCACCACACGATTAACTGAAAATCATATAGCAATTGCAAATAACAGCAGAAGCGTCAGCTGGACAAAATTAAGATATTTTTTTGACAGACCCGCGCAATGAGGACGTCATCTTCGCGTGTTTAATCCAACCAATAGCAATCACTGAACCACAAACATGGACTCTAGTTACAGTTGAAAAGGCTTTTGATTGGCTGCATGAAGTGTCAATCAGCCCTACTTCAATTTTAGGATTGTTCGTTTTCTTTAACCTGAGTCTCCCGTAGGTGCGATAGTTTATGTAGTCTGGGTCTTACTAGGATGCAGAAGTGTTTTTCTCTTTCTTACCTTATAATAGCTTTATTTCCAACTTGCAAAGTGACAGATTTTTTTTGTCCTATAGAAATATTAAGCAGAAAGTGACAAAAAAAATAGGTTGCTTTAATATCATTCTTTAATTAAATGTGTAAAAATAACCCAGTGTAAATACACACATATAAATACAATGAAACAAAGGGTTATTTTAAATTAGATTAGTACAACTGCATCTTTTTAAAATTTTGAGGGCCAAACCCAAACTTCATTTTAGTAATGTATGGTTTACTTTCAAATTAACTTCTTTCAGACAACAGCCGCCATAAACATTAGTAGTACTTGTCTGTGGCTTTCCACATCCTAGAGTGTAACATTTCCAGGATCCAAGAAATTGTTTATCTGTCATGGAATTAATAAGTTCAATCATAAGTTGATGCTCACGGTAAACTGAAGGTATTTCATATTGTTGGGTTTTATGCTTTGTTTTCCAATGTGAAAGCTAAACCCATCGTACAATTCCAAACATCTTGTCTGATGCAAACAGCAACAAGGTAATGTGATGCAACTACCAGAAACTTTTGTAAGCTCCTCATGCGCTCTCCTCAAACCATGATTTGCTCCCTGAACGCATACAGTGTCAGAGAGAGCTCCTCAACATAAAGCCGTAAAACAGTTTTGCGCCCCTGTTAGTGAAACTCATGAATTATAGAACATATTAACAGTTCAGACTTCTCACAGTAAACCACATGATATTAGAGACTGCTCTTGGTGGATGCTGACTGTAAGCTGTTGTATACGTTATATTGTTATTCAGTAGTTATGCTTGTGGAACTCTTACCCTTGAGGACAATTGAGTTACGTAACTGAATAGTTGCAATAGGATAAAAAGCCACGAGTGGTATTAACCTTTCCTCTGTCTGTGTGCCTCCAGACAGCTCGGACCATGCTCATCCCTTGTAAATCCATAGAACTGGAGCCACATGACAATTAGACATGCTTAACCTGCTGACTGTTGCAGTTTGAGTGATGTTTTTCTGAAAGAACATATCTTGCCCGCACCAAAATAAAAAAATAAAGAAAAACACAAAGATACAGTGCAGCTCAGCTGTTATAATTCAAGCATCAATCTTTGCCAAGTTGAGCAGTGATTCAATGCAATTATGCTCCGATTATTATTTTGTCAATCTGCAAAAATGAAGGGTACTGGGACAAATTCTCCACTCATAGGTAGATGGCATAGAGATTTACCAGCATGTCTTGTATATGAAACAGATTTAGTATGCACATTATAATTTTCAGATTTTTTTTTTCAAGGCTAAATTTGGAGTCAGACATCACTGTTGAATGAAACCTTCAGCTATGAAATTAAATTGGACTTTCTTTGAATTCAAGCTCTTGAAATCTTGTTATCTTGAAAGACCTTTATTCCTTCAGTCCCTGGAGGGCTGTCTGCATGACTGCCAGCAATGTGTTAACACTCTTCATCTAGCCAAACACAAGCCTTGTGGCATTATGCCTTGCTAATCCTCTCAGACAATGAGAGATTGAGCCTTCCAAGTCGGTCAAAGAATAGCCACGGGGATATACAATCAAAAGCCCCAAATGCCAAATAATATAAATTTTGAATTTTCTTGTACTGATAATGACACTGATGTATTTAAATCATCAAACCACACACAGAAAATCCAACTAAATGACTTTGATTTTTTTAATTTTTGAATTGAATTATATGCTTTAATAGTGTGAGTATTTCAAAACATCATTGACATAGCAGAAACACATTTAAAAAATAATAATAATACATAGCTGGTTCTTACAAAGAGCTTCAATGATAATCAGTGAAAAGGGGACCTGGGTAGAAAGGCTTTAAAAATATTTACGATCTGTTCATGACAATCGACACAATTCAGTCTTATGTCAAAGCTGTATGTATGCAACAAACCGATGCTGAATACTGTCTGTTTTGTGTGGAATTTGATTATACTTGAGAGGAAGTCTTGACTTCGAATGTTCATCTGTTTATAAGCTATGAGACAAAGAGTATCACAATGAAACACGGGCTCAGACCTAAGAAGGGTAAAGTTACCCTCACCATGAAGCTTCATTACTGGAGTGGTCCATTTCTAGGTTTCACAGTAAAAACAGCTTTAAATGTTGTTAAACTTCTACATGGAGATTAGGCAGTGCTTTAACATTTCAGTGTGCATACACTGCCATCTTGTGGTTTCAATTAGATAGCATCCCTAGTCCTGGGTTTCACTGATAACCAAAGCATGCAACGTGTTGGGGTTTCGCTATATGTCCTTCACAAATCTTAAACAGCAGTTTAAATGCACAAGAAAGCAAATGGATACCACCATTCAGAAGGTTTTTTTTTAATCACCAAAACCACACGCATTGATACAAACACTTTAATTTGTAGTTGTTTTCTTGTTTTTGTTTTTAAGGTGACACACTATTTCAGAAGCATATGATTT
The DNA here is from genome assembly GCA_015106735.1 of Paratilapia polleni. Taxonomy (NCBI): domain Eukaryota; kingdom Metazoa; phylum Chordata; class Actinopteri; order Cichliformes; family Cichlidae; genus Paratilapia; species Paratilapia polleni. The sequence goes on from VUQI01062373.1 coordinate 6,450, forward strand.
TTCATTCACTGATGATTTTTAGATTTTGGGAAAACTTTTCGGGTTTTCACAACATATCTGCTTTCAGATTAGTTGGGGAAACAACATCCAAGATACACATTTAGGGTTGTTTTTTTTTCCTACACTTTGTTTATTGGACTTTTAGGCAAATTAGAGCAAGGAGATAATGCCTCAAATTGTTGAAACAGACTAGAACTTTCTGGCACAACTTCACCTGAAGAAGAAAGAGAAAAAGTCTGAAGAGGTTAAAGCTCGAGCAACACTTAGATGTGTTATAGAATAACTTTATTGCGTGACAAACATGTTTAGACTTGTGGCCTTCTGATGCAGACCTTGATGAAGGCCACGAGCCGAAACACATCGGTCAAGCGCTAAATTTGTTGGCTACTTTATTAGGCACACCTGTTCAACTGCTTGTTACTGCAAACATCTAATCACTCAATCACATTGCAGCAACATAATGTATTTAGGCATGGTCAAGACGACCTGCTGAAGTTCAAACTGAGCATCAGAATGGGGAAGCAAGGTGATTTAAGTGACTATGAATGCAGCACGGTTGTTGGTACCAGACGGGCTGGTCTGAGAATTTCAGAAACTGCTGATCTACTGGGATTTTCACAACCATTTCTAGGGTTTACAGAGAATGGTCAGAAAAAGAGAAAATATCCTCTGGGCAAAAATGTCTTGCTGATGTCAGAGGTCAGAGGGGAATGGCCAGAGTGCTTCGAGCTGATAGGAAGGCAGCAGTAACTCAAATAACCACTTGTTAACTTGTCTCTGAATGCAATACACACTGAACCTTAACCATGTCACAAAGCTCAAATCATCTCAAACTGGTTTCTTGAACATGACAATGAGTTCACTGTACTCAAATGGCCCCCACAGTCACCAGATCTCAGTCCAACAGAGCACCTTTGGGATGTGGTGGAACGAGAGAATCACGTCATGGACGTGCAGCCGACAAATCTGCAGCAACTGTGTGATGCTGTCATGTCAATATGGACCAAAATCTCTGAGGAAATGTTTCCAACACCTTGTTGAATCTATGCCACAAAGAACTGAAGCAGTTCTGACGGTAAAAGGGGGTCCAACTCAGTACTAGCAAGGTGTAACTCGTGAAATGACTGGTGAGTGTGTATACTACTGTATTGTATATACCAATGTCTGTTAGTTAAAATGTTTGCTGCGGTAAGTAGTGGTTTCCAACAAAAATGTTGAAAATTTTACAATACAGATTTTTAAAGACTGTTTTCTTGAAATTAATTCCTATCTGTAGCCAAGCAAACAAACAGAAATCTGGTCATTGAAAGTATTTTCTAATTTATGAAGTGTAGGGTAATGCAGTATATTAAATATCTCCTCTGTAAAAACCCTTTGAAAGAGTGCACATTTATTTAGATAATACCTCATTTTTGTATTCAAACATAAAAATACAGAAAATTTGGACTACAGTAACAATTGTCTTAATGTAAGTAATCAGCTGGGGATGATCACCCCTGTTCAAACAAATTTTGTCATATTGGACCCACTGAACATGGTTGCCCTTACGAAGAGGCCATTTTTCCTCATCATCACATGCTTTGGTTTTATATATTTTTACTGTATGGTTAAGTCTGAGTCTCTTTCCATGACAGCAGTAGTCAGCTGCATCCAGAAATAGCTGACAAATGCCTGCTGCGACACTTGTCCACTGTAACTCCAATGTTTGGAGGAAAAAGGGGAAAGATAATTTTGTGTCGGTAAATTCGAGTGCTTGTTCTCATATACTGAACAACAACTGGATCTACAAAAGAGTTGTCAACAAAAAAAACATAGATGGAATAACTAAATGGTTGTTTCCACTACATAAAAAATTCTGAGACAGTCTTCAAGCCAACACATCAGTTTTGGGATGGCATGTCTATATGTTAAGCTTTTAGGTGTCCACTAACAGTGTCTTGGTCCAAACTTGAGACTGAGACCCTTTTAGTGGACACACTGAACTTGGTTCAGATAGCTTCCTAAACACATACCTAAGATTTATGTATGAAGATAAAATTCAACTTCTTCTGCATTTGAGTGCTCTGCAGTCAAATTTGCAGTAAGAACAATATCACTTAAGGAAGTGAGAAGGAAGAAGAGTTTATTCACGCAAGAAGACTTTGCCTGAATAGCTCTGTGGACACATACTGTGTAGACTTAAACCTAATATATTTTTCAGGCACTGTGAAGCTCTCTGTAGACACGGAAAAAGTAAACATTTAAAGTTCTAGAGAAATCCTACTGTCTAAGTCCAAAATACTAGCTTCAATATTGATTAAAGAGAATAATTTTAAGTACTGTATATAAACAATCATCAAAGCTCCACATCTGAAATATATTTTTCCTTATCATACATATATTAGTTTACTCAGCCCTGTCCAGGAAAGGTGTAAGCTACCCCACCTATTCCTCTTCCTAATGTTACTTTCAACAATCCCAAAATTCTTTATTGGATATAAAGTCATGTTTGATTGTGGATCTGGATCTATGTACACTCACTGGCCACTTCATTAGTTATAACTTTCTAGTGTAAGATGGGTACACTGTGGTGATAAAGGGATGGACATCATTGGCCACAATACTCAGGTAACCTGGTACTAAGGGGCCCAAAGTGTGCCACGACAATATCCCCCACATCATTACACACTACTAATAGCAGCCTGAACAGTTGATACAAGGCAGGATGGATCCATGCTTTCATCCTGTTTGTGCCAAATTCTGACCGCGACATTCAAATGTGGCAGCAGAAATCGAGACTCATCAGACCATTCAACATTTTCTTCTTCTTCAACATTCTGTTGCTCAATTTTGGTGAGCCTGTGTGAATTGCAGCCTCAATTTCCAGTTCTTAGCTGACAGGAGTGACACCTGCTGTAGCCCCTCTGCTTCAAGGTTCAACATGTTGTGTGTTCAGAGATGCTCTTCTGCATACCTTTGTTGTAACAAGTGGTTATTTGAGTTACTGTTGTCTTCTGTTCAGCTCGAAGCAGTCTGGTCATTCTCCTCTGACCTCTGACATCAACAAGGCATTTTCACTCAGAGAACTGCTGCTCACTGGATATTTTCTCTTTTTCTGACCATTCTCTGTAAACCTTAGAGATGGTTGTGTGGGGAAAAAAATCCCAGTAGATCAGCAGTTTCTGACTCAGACTAGCCTGCCTGGCACCGGCAACCATTCCACATGGTAGAAACTGAGTAGAAAAGCGCTATATAAGTACCAGTCCATTTACCATTTACCACATTCAAAGTTACTTAAATCACCTTTCTTCCCCATTCAGATGCTCAGTTTGACCTTTAACAGGTCGTCTTGACCATGTCTACATGTCTAAATACATTCAGTTGCTGCCATGTGATTGGCTGATTAAATATTTGCAGTAATGAGCAGTTGAACAAGTGTGCCTAATAAAGTGGCGGTGAATGCATATTATTATATTGTAGACTTTGACATTTTCTATAAGAAATGGTCGTCATTTACAGCTGGATATCAGACAGCTTTCGCTTTACCTGTTAAAGTGTACATCCATTAATGGAGAAATGAAACATAAATTGAAAAAGCTATTTGGACCCTCGCAGCACTCCGTACTTATGTCGTTGTGTGACGTGCGTGCCGTAGAGTCGTTCAATACTGATATTAGCGAGCTTTGTTTGCAAGGGAATATGCACTACAGAACGAGATAGTTGTTATTCAAGTGAACTCACTTTAAAAGTTTTGGTGTCATTATTAACACATCGACAGTTTGGAAGTACAATGACCGATTTGACAAATTCCCTGACCAAAGAGGGCTGGTAGGTAGCATGATAGCTAATTTCAGAGAGCTAGCTAGTACTACTAATGCTACTACCACTACTACTACTGTTAGACTAGTGTTTTCTAAAAACAGTAATCAACGTACGTAAAACTTAAAATATGATTACAAAGTTCACCCGAACACTTTGGACTTTGTGGGTTGAGGCAACGTAATTCGGTGTACTGATGGCTTGCTAGCAAACTAGCGAGATAAATGACGCTAGCTATGCAATACACATTTAGCATGCTATAATTACAACGCAGACTGGCGCTGGATTTTGCGTGGACAGATAATAACGTTAGACTTGAGGCCCGTCAGAGATATCCGAGGCAGTTGTTAAAGCTAACAAACTGCTGTGCTTTTAAAACTCAGAGCTTCCCAGCAGCAGCCTACAGGGTTTAGAAATGAGTGCTGCTGACTGCAACCAGGGACATTATAAGAAGGATTTTGCTGTACTCCATTCATCCACATGCAGCTTCTGAACATCCAATTATAAACACTCACTACTTCAGGTTTTGCACTTAGTTAAAAGAGTGATCTCTTCTAGAGTCTTACAAGTATTTATCAGAGATTAATAAAAAATAACTAATCACTGCCAATAATATAATGTGCAGATAAATGCATGTGGCATTTGACAGTGGCCCTGAGGTGGGCTGCGCTTTTTCTGCACCCCATTTAATCAGATCACAGACCCTGGGGGCGTAACTTTACATGACAAAAACAAAACTTCAAAATATAAAATTATTACAAACATTAAACACTAATTATTATTGCAGATTTCTTCTGAGGTTTCTTCTCCTATATTCAATTTAGTTTTATTTTGGGATGGGGGTGGGTTCCTGGTCTGAATCGAGCATATGCTGTGCAGATTGTGAAACACCTTTGAAGCAAGCAGTTTATAAATTTGTGTTATATTGAACTTAATAGATTAGAACTGTAGTTTAAGTGTGCTGGTTAGATGGGAGAGTTATTTTTACTTTTGTGTTTTAGCGTTTTATTTTTGTTTAATTCAGTTGCAGGGTTTTGCTGTTTGAGTTTAGGTTTTGTTGTTTAGAAATGTTTAATTTGTGTATTGTTTTACAGTGTTTTGGTTTATCATAATATATATGAGATTTAGGGAATTTAGAATGAGTATTTCCATACAAACACATTACACTTTGTGGAGGCAGTTGACTTCTACCCTTATAGACATCACTGTGAATAAACAAATGCATCAATACCTCCACATCTATAAATTTGATCAGACTCAAAAGGACTAAAACTAAAGATGTTTCCTGGATATTTTCATTTTATTTTTTTTTTAAACAGCATAATATTTTTATATTTTAAGTTTTTCCCCTAAAGTTTAGTTTTTATTTTTTCAGTTAACTAAGGTATTTTTTTCAGAACTCGTTTCAGTTTTTAGATAAGTTTGAGTTGACCATAATAACCATAGTGGATGTGTTTTGAAAGTTTAAACATTATTACTGTTCGACATGTTGACCTGAGACTATTTGAAACCTTTCCCAGCTTAATTTGTTTCCTCTGCCTTGTTTTTCATCTTGCAGGTACCTCAGTGATGAAGGCATAGCAGAACTGAAAGGATCTGCTGAGAAAGTAACACACAGCGACATTATTCGTATCGCACTTAATGTAAGTTTGACATACACACATATAGAGTATGTTTTTCAAGCGTAACACCTTGTCTTGAGTTTTTCCTGCATGTAAGAATTTTTGATGCTGGTTTTAGGTACAGTTAAAGGAAAATCACCATCACTGTAGTAAAAAGAATCATTTAAACCAGTTTTGTTAGATATTTCATTTATCAAATGGAAATAACAGAAAAATGTATAACTATTTGCCAAATAAGTAAATATAAACTCGTTGCCTTTAACGTATGCAGACCCATGCAGTGATGCTTATGTGCATGTTCATCCCTCAAAGACACCTTTCTGAGCCAGAAATAACTCATCCTTTTCTCTCTTTGATCATTGCAAAAACTTCACTCCATGACTGCCTGCTCAAATTATATCATCAATCAACATGAGACCAGGAATATATTAATTTCATGGCATGGAGTGAATGCAGCCATTATAATTATCTGTTAATAATAATTATGTGCATTTAGAAATATTAAAGGGTCTTTTAATTTTATAAGCAACAAAACAATATGTAACCAGTTAAAGACAAACTATAAACATTCATAGAAATATAAAGATTCTTCTCCAAGAATGACAAAGATACTGTGTACCTGACCTACAGTAGCAGACAAGTCGAGAACTTGCAGTCGTTGCATTTACTGCAGAAATATTGACCTTTAAGGTTTGGCATTGAGTGCAGTTACTACATACCTGGTTTAATCAGCTTGTATAACTTTGGGGTAGTACTTGTAGGGGCTTAAGTCAGTAGCATTTTAGAAGTAGTTATAAAATTAATTTGGAGCCATTAATGCATTTCTAACAAAATGGTGCATTTAATTGTATCATAAGTGTGTTTAGAGAAATTTTGTTACTCTTTCTACTTTTGTTGGTTTCATTGGGAGCACTTACAGTACTTTGATATTGTCTGCTGCAGTAAAAAGGGGGGTTGTAAAAGAGGGATGGATGGCAAACCCCCTCTGGAGTTTTAGTGGTGATCTCTATAATGGCTCAAAGGAAATATAAAATCCTTTAAGAAAACATACAACTGTGTTAGAGATGTAGATTAAATAAAGTGTAGACTGAATTTTAAATGTCGGGAACTCAAACTCTAAACCTTGTGTATCAAAATAACTCCATATATTTACCCATAGAATATATTTATATGGTACTGCAATATTGCACCGGCATGGTTACTTGTCTGCTTTGCACTTGCTCCACTACGTTGGTGTTTCTGAACACACCAACATAGTGCTGTGTTCAGAAACATCTGATTGAATAATAAATTGCAGATTTTTTTTTTTCATTCACATTTTTTGTTATCACTTGCACATGATTATTGTGTTTGTTTTGCAGACTGATCTTAGGACTATTGGAAGAAAATGTCTACCATCTGATATAAATAGTGGAAGAACTGAGAAGGTGAGTGGCATACATATTGTTACACCACCATTTCAACGCTAAATCTATGAAACTCAATCGGAAATGATACGCTACAGCCACTGTTTTTTTTTTTTTTGTTTGTTTTTTTTACATCTGAAAGTCAAGTTAACATTAGAACTTCAGTTCTCATTATTGCCACTAGATGGCCCTAGCACACTGACAAATGAGGATCAAGCAACTGCTTCTTTGCCTGTGAAAGTGAAGTCGAGCAACTGGAGGGGGAAAAAAAATCCAAATATGAAAACATGTAATTTTATGTCCATTTACCTCCTATTCCCTTCAGACTCAGAATATGATAAACCCCCATTATACTGTAATGCACTCTGCCTTGTACATTATATAATGTGTAAATTGCACTGTATTGCACTATACACAGATTGTAGTATTGTATGTAGATAGCATTTACACATATCTTTTCCCAGAAAGAGAAACCATACTTTGGGTGAGTAATTCTTACAAAAGCTTTTGAACACAGTGGTCACTGTAAATCTAAATGTAAGCCTTGAGGCTGTTTGGAGGAATAAATAAACCTGTGCTGACTTAAGTATGCTACAGGGAAAGAGGTATTGTTTGTTTTTGCCTTAAAAAATTGAAGTAATCTTCAATACATGCTAAAAACTCCTAGAGGGTTTTTTAGTATTTCGCTGCAATCCTCCCCCGCACATGCAGATTTGCCTTTCAAGCCACCCTTTTTTTTTTTTTTTTTTTTTTTTTTTTTTTTTTTCTCTTTGCCTTTTTTT
>VUQI01062373.1:14077-26619 GCA_015106735.1 Paratilapia polleni
TGCACATGGCCAGTTGGAGGGTCCATGTGTCCTCCAGGTGCAGAAGGTGAGAAACATCTCAGCTCCTAAAGACCACGAGGAGTCCCAGGGTGCGCCGCGAATGCTGCGCCTACAAATGACAGATGGGCATACCGCCTGTGTTGGACTGGAGTTCAAACATCTGTCTAAGATCAGGTATAACAGTTTTGTTGCATTTAAGAATATGTTAAGTAGCAGGCTGTAGTGCAATTAAATATCTGGGAAGTTAATAGAACTGGTTAAAAGTCGTCAAAAAAAACCAAACCCAAATATTATTTGTTTTATACTTAAAATAAATAATTGTAAAAGTCGCCTTCCTGTTTGCTGCATACATGCAAATCAGGGTGCGTTTAGCTGGTTTCTTATATTCAAAACAAATGTGTAACATTCTGCACACACCCTCCTCCTTCACCTCCCTGTCAACATTCTCACCCCACCACATGTCTGAATTTTCCCTTTATCTGCAATTTCCTCGCCGTGGCAGCTGATCTAACAATTCTTAGCCTTAATTACATCTCCATCCAAGCTACCGTGGCCTTGGTGACTGCTGCCATGGTGACTAGCCAGTCTGTACAGGTGGAGTGGCCAGAATGTGGGCCTTGACTTCCTGATGGGAAGAGAGGAGAGAACAGAACAAATCCCCTCTTTATGAGCGGCACACACACACTGGCTACCAACAGCGCTGGTTAGTGTTTCTTATGAAAGTGTCCGCTTTAGCGTGCGTGGGGCCATAAGTGAGAGGCAAAGAAGGATGAGCTGGATTACAGGACTGTTTCAGTGTGTGAAACGGTGATATAGTAGAGAAAGATGACAATTAAGTAGCGACACTGAGGGTAAATAGTTCATTTGTATGCGATTGAATCAAGGATAGATGTTGCCTCATTTCTGCATTTGCTGCTATCATGAGAACTTCTATCATGATAGCAGTAGAACCATCTATCCCAGAGGTTTGGAGTGAAATCCCTAATTGTTGCTTTGGCATCCGGCATCAGTAGCTGGAAATCCCTCTAAGTCCCTGTGCTTTCCTAATGAGAGAGGCAGAGGCCTTATCAGGCCTGATGAGATAGAGGGGCTTTTAATTTACCATGAGGATGGGTGAGCAGCTGGGATTATTAATAGTCTCTCCTAGCCTTGCCACCCATCTGCTGGCACTGCTCCATGTCATTTATAAAGTGGTATGGGTAACGCAAAAGGGTGTGGGGCTTGGTATAAGCAGTTTTATATATATATATATATATATATATATATAAATATTTATTTATTTATTTAACATTTAATAGTTGATTAAAATAAATATATGAAATAGCCTTACCTTTTCACCCATACTGTGTATTCATTATTGTTATTTATTTTGTTTTTCAGTCTTAATACCCCACCTGGAACAAAGGTGAAGCTTCTTGGTACAGTCCAGGTTAAAAATGGTCTTTTGCTGCTTGATGATTCAAAAATCTCTGTCCTCGGGGGAGAGGTTGATCACATGGTGGAGAAATGGGAACTACAAAGGGTGAGGGTCAATATTTTAATGACAGATCAGCCACTTTGGCTAAAAAGATTTCATTTTAAATCTGTAATAAAGGCCACCGTCAGTCTGTCATTAGTCATTGCTAGGGTTGTATTTGTCCCAGTTTTTTTTTTAAAAAAGGGGTCCCTTTATCCTTCAACCTGCAGAGTCTGGCCAAACACAGCAGGAGTAACATTGGAGCAGAAGGCGGACCTCCTCCCTTCGTGCCATTTGGTCAGGTGAGGAAAAACGTTTCATAGTTCATTTAGAAAGTAAAACATCCAAAAAAGAACAAACAAGCTAGAAATGATAATATAACATAACAAACTAACAAAATTAATACAGAGAAGAAAATTGCTAAGAAATGAGATTTAAGCAGGGATTTAATGGAAGTCAGATACTAGTGAATAACAGTAACCTCATAAATGTATGCAAGGAACCAAACACGGGTCTGGCACCAAGAGTGTCCCTATCTTGGCAATGTTCTCTCTGATCTTTTCAACAATTGCGCCTTCATGAATCTTTAAAACGCATGATTGATTTTTAATTCTGCTTTGTTACACACGCTGCAAACTGTCCTGTGACGGGTTTTCACTTGGCAACAACATGAGGCGTAAATGCTGCATTTGTATTAAAATAAAAAGCTGGCGTAATTGATATAAAAGGGCAGATGAGATTAAATGTTATAAAGATAATAACGCAGGCTTTCAAGGTAACCACCAATAATTTTGTGTATACACTGCCATCATCTTATCAACCAGTTTGTCTCTATGCATATTTCGGATTTAAAAATAATACATTTGCTAAAGTTTTGTTTTTGGGTGTTTTTTGTTTTTTTAATATCACAACTACTTTTTAAAAAAATAAAATTACACACATTACTTACATTTAAAAATTATTGAGCCTGAGTCAGTACTTTCTGGGCACGGATCACAGCTTCCGAGTGAATGCATTCGTATCAGCTTGACACTTGGATTTTGGGATTTTCATTCCAGATTTGCACAAGCTTTGTAAAGTTTGATGAGGAGCAGTTGGGACTTATTTAACAATCTCTAGATCTTCAGTTTAACTGTATTTTCTAATGCGGGGTCACTCCAGGACTTAGTGTTGAGTAAGTCTGCTTTGGGTTGGTATAGATTACACTGTTCCAAGGTATTTGGTGTTGGAAAGCAAATGTGTGTGCCTGCATTTTCCTTGGATCTATGTTCTGTCAGTGAGTCAGTTTTACTTATCCCTGTTCCTGCTACTCAGAAGCGTTCTCACAGCGTGGAGCTCCCACCGCCATGCTTCACAGCAGGAATGTTTTTAAAAGTGTAGTTGTGGTGTGTTTTTACCAGTCATTTTCCCCTCAGACGGGTTTAGTTTACATCACATCAGACAGTAGACTTTGTTGCCTCAAGCTCTGAGTTCAGAACATTTTTACTTGCAGCATGATCCTAATAATATTAATGCAGGTAGATTTATTTTTCTCTCCTAGTCCTTCTCAAATCACTTTGTCCTTCTGTCAGTTCTTTGGTTAGCCTACAGACCTAGCAGATTTTACTGAACCTAAAAATAGTGAACTGTCATCCCTGTAAGATCTGTGAGTTATTATCTGTGTAACAGAAAAAAAATGTCTCTGAAAAAAAAATAGGCCTCTTTAACTAATAATTGCACAACTTTCTTTATTTCTGCTTTAAATAAGTGTGCACTTAAGACAGCAATCCAGACCTTCATCCCATGTGCGTAAGCATAGTCTGAGACAGTTCTAAATTTGTTGGCACATTATGAACAAATTCAAGTGACAAATTGATAAACGGTATTTGTGCATAAGACACGTGTACACACAGTTTAACTCCAGATTTGTGCACACACGCTGTTTGTGAAGCAGGCTCATTGCAGTTGAGATTTTCCTAAACACATTTTCCAAGCTTTTCCTCCCTATGAATTGGAAAGGCGACAGAAATTTCAGTGGTGAAGACCTTAAAAACGTGGCAAATGGAATCCAAACTGCTCAGCTTGGTATGAATAATTGCAACTAAATTTGATGGTAATTCTCAGGTTATTTTTGCATTTGAATCTCTACTTTACTTTTGGTTTTCGATACCTATTTTTCTTGGTAATGCTGGTTTTGATAAGTGCGATACAAATAAAGGATTATTATTATTATGATAAATGTAATTTTAATACAACTTGTTACATTTATGAATGAAATTATAGCGAAAGATTTTCCACTTTCGCAGAATAATCCTAGTTACACTGCTTCCTCTGTACTCTCAGTGTAATCTCTGAAACGAAAAGTGATGGAAACTGCTCAAAAGTAAATGTCATTGCTTGATTCATTTGCTGGCCTATTTGACTGAATCATCACTTCCTGCAGTCTTGGAACAGCTGCAGGAAGTGATGAGTTCCATCTCATTGGCACCAAGCCACTATCGGTACTCGTTTTGAAATTAAATACAGTTACAGTTAAGTTTGGAAACACCAGATGAATTCATTGTAGTTCTAGTTTGAGGCCACAAAATGTGGAAACTGTCAAGTACACTAATTTATTTTCTTAAGAAACTGTACATGAGTGAAGATCTTTGCAACGTGTTCTTACTCTCCCTGTAGAAGTGTGCAAGGAAGGATGAAGTGGACAGCAGAGAACTGGACCAGAGGAAGACCCTGCAGACTCATAATATGGTCAAAAGTACTGACGAGAATGATGAGTTTGAAAAGCAGCGGACAGCAGCTATCGCTGAGGTGGCCAAGAACAAAGAGGTATTAGCATTTGTTAACTTTGTATTACATTATGTTGTGTAGAGCCTTGTATTTGTTTTAGAAAAGTTGTAAAAAACCCATGATTTTTCACCTTTGTGGACTTTTGTGGATTTTCAGAACAACAGTTTTTGCCATGTTAACAAATTTTGCTGTTAATCGATTGCACTTCCTGCACAAGTGACTTAATTTGGCCTCAGTTTAAAAGTATACGCTCTTTATTGGCATTCACCTCAAACTTAATTGCCTTTGACAGCTGCGTAACTCTTCAAATTAAAAATCATAATTACATTGTCAATTGCAGAGTTCTGTTTCTTTTATTGTGTTTTTTGTTCAGCCCTGCAGCCCCATTGATCCTAACGTTGTTTCCTCGTCAGGGCCCCCGCACATTTGGCGGTGGAGGAAATGCAGGCAGCAATTTATCCATTGGTGCCTCCTCCTCCTCCTCCCGGAGCCGAGACTCATACCAGCAGAGAAGACGGGAGGACCGTGTTGAAAGAACAGAAAGCAGACAAGATGGAAACTACAGAGAGCTGGTGAGAAGACGAACGTAATCCAAAAAAAATAAAAAATGTTGTTGAAATAATGGCTTTACCTCACATTACTGAAACCCCAATTCACTGTAACAAAGCAATTTAAAGGTTGGAACTTGCTCTGTGTTCTTATTTGGTTTCTTTAGTCTGGATTGAAGTCTTATTTCATGGTTCAGAGATTGGGTGAGGCATCGGTTATAATATTGTAGAAATGTAAATGGATTGGAGGCCTGGCGAGGTTTTCCAATCAAGTGGCAGTCCATTTGTCTTGCTTTGTGTTGTGTCCTGCCAGTTTTTCTAGGCTGAAAGGTTTGGGCTGAACACATAAATAGGACAGAACAGAATATTATAGTGTGTGGCGAGGTAATGGTGTTGATGATCGTTACCAACATCAACACACTCTCACAGGTAAAACAGAACTTGGGAGGTCCTGGATGGGTTGTTTTTTTTTTTTTGTTTTTACAATAAACTTATACTTCTGTTTCTAAAATTTATTTTTCTACTTTTTTTTTTTTACCTTGTAAGTATTCTTACAACTATCATACGCATGCCATTTTACCCTATTCCTGTACATTTTATACCCTTTCCACACAACAAATGTGTTTCCTTTTTGTCTTTATTTCATTTTATTTGGTGGGTAGGTTGATGAACGCGCTCTGAGGGACATCATGGAGATGGGCTTTAACAAAGAGGCTGCTCGACAGGCTCTGATGGACAATAATAACAACCTTGAAGTGGCACTAAACAGCCTACTGACTGGATCTTCTGGTAGCAGACCTGGCCCTGTGGCAGCTGAGTCTAACAAGCCACAACCCAGAGGTATACACACACACACACACACACAGAGCCCCAGATGCGCCTTCTGCCCACTTTGGCCTCATAACAATTTATGTGTCTACAGAGTAAGCAGAGCCAGATTGAGGTTGGAGAAGTGATGTGGAGGTCCTTTAAATGCAATGAAAATCACCAGCAGCCTAGTTAAAGGTCCTTTGTGGCAGTTTTGCTTGTTTTAGTCCATTTACCAGAAATAGCATGCACACTTTGTTGCTAACTATTTTCAACAAGCACTCCTTAAGGTTTTAGATGGATATTCTATTTTAGCTGCAGGCATTGCTTTGTGTCTGTTTGATTAGTGGAAATCAGCAGGTAACTCAAAACTTGTCCAATCACACTGAACTGCTTTGATTTTTTGGTTTTTGTTTTTTAACCATCAAGTGGTACAGCAAATGTGAACAGGGACTTTTTAAAGCTCTTACTCTAAAGCTTTTTTAAAGGTACTGCTCACACTGATTAAAAGTAAATTCAATTGGGTTCACGTATGCACACTAATGAAAATAGATCCACATATTTTAAGTAGACACCCAGGGCTAGAAGGTATACACATTCAAACTCATTGATTAATCTTTATCAAAGTAATCTTTTTTTTCCTGGGTTCTCCTCAGCCAGAGGAAAGGGAAGAGGCAGGTCCAGAAATGAAGATGATCAAGAGGGAGCAGGAGGAAGACCATCTGGACCGAGCACATTGTTTGACTTTCTGGAATCCAAAATGGGTGTTTTCTCCATTGATGGTGGGTGAACTCGTCTGAATTTAATTCCAAGCTGTGGTAGAGAGTGTGCTTTTGCAGTTTTGGAAGAGAAAGACAGGAAATGCAAGGGACATAAATGTGCATAACATACAAGGCAATTCCATTATAGGGATGACCTGTGGAGGGACCTGTGGGAGAGCACACATAAAAAAAAAATTTAAAATATGGCTGATGTTTGTGTCCCTTTTTTAAGCCAGTTCTTTGATAAGAATGTACTAATTTATAACTGAGCCATTAGACTAGTTTGAGACAGATGGATGTCGTGAGGTGCGAAAAACAAAGACATGTTCTCTGACTACGAGAAATCAGCACTGGTCTGAAATACCAGTAAAGCACTTGTCAGTATTCCTTCCACTATTTGTCCCATTATTGTTTTGCCATAGTTCTTAATAAAACAGATCTTTTCTTGTTTGTTTTTATTAGACCCAAAGAGCCAGGCACCACAGAGACAACACGAGAACAAAGCAAATTTCTACAACTCAGACTATCACACCAAAGATGCATCTCAGACCAAGTTCTCCTCACATAATGACCATAGGCAACAAAGGAATGACAGACCGCCGCGCTTTCACAGGGACACTGATTTTCCCAAACCTGGCCAGGAGCCTGTCTCTAATTGTACAACCTCCCAAACGTCAGCCCAAGGCCAGCAGTGGAAGGGCCAAGAAAGATGGTCACGAGGGGCATCCGACAGATTCCAAAATGACAGGAAAGAGATGCGTGATGAGCAGATTTTTCCTACTTCCACACTTTCAAAAGAACCTCAGCAGCAGATGGAGTTTAGTGGATCTTACCACCAACGGCCCAGAAATGGAGATGGTGGTGGGAATATGTCCGCACCTTCTCATAGAAGAGGGGGAAAAGATAATATACCCACATCTAAAATGAGCAATTCGGCAGGAAGTGAAGCGGATGGAAGAGGAAATAAACGGGCAGACAGAAATGAAGATCCCAACAACAGCAGGAGGAAGGGGAAGATGGACCGGGCAAACTTGGATCACCCTGACCGACAAAGGGATTTTGGGCCAGCAAACTTTAACTCAAAGGGAGGAAGCTCAGGGACTTCCCAAGAAGTGGGGTCATCACAGAGTTCTTATATACCAACAGGGGATCCTTCTCATTTCCAAAACGGAGTTATGGAACATAAAAGAACTGGGCCAATCAAACCACAAAACTCCTCTTGTCCACCAAACAGGGACACACCCCCCAAGAAAAGCAATTCTAATAACCCAGGTCCTAAAAGAAGACCAGGTCAAGGCAAAGGTCAAGGTCCTCGAGGATCAGAGAAAAGTCATATTGTTGAACAGATGTGGAAACCTGGAGATGAGTGCCTGGCACTTTACTGGGAAGACAGCAAGGTATGTCAACCCTAGATCCGTGACACAGCAATAGTTGATGATTGTTGAAAATTGCTTTATTGAACTTTCTTTTTGTCCGGGTGCTGCTTTGACAGTTAAAGTTATTTAAAATGTTGAAAAATAATCTGCGGGATTGTGACCCATTTTCATTTTGGCATTATTGACAGTGTCTTTGATTTGTTTTTCAAAGGTTTATATTTGAAAGTAATGAGATTTATTTTTTTTTCTGTCTGTTGTGCGTGCGTGTGTGAAGTTCTATCACGCCAGAATAGATGCTGTGCATCCATCTGGCTCCACGGCTGTGGTTGTATTCAGTGATTATGGAAATTGTGAAGAGGTCCTCCTGAATAACATCAAACCTGTTGCTGCTGATGTAATGGTAAGGGAAAGGGAAACCAAAAAAAAAGAATTTGTCATCCATCAATATTAACATCAGAATTTGTTGGTAAATGAAAGCTACTAATTAAACTGTGATCAAGTGAGGTGAGGAAAGGTGCTAAAATATGAATGACTTCTAGGTGGATTACTCACAGTAACACATCACAACTGTATCAAACAATGGCAGGAGGAAGATGATGGTTACTATGACAGTTCACTAGAGTTTCGCCGTGGGGGAGATGGACAACCTAGACGCACGAGACCCACGCAGCAGTACTACCAGCCGCCCAGGGCACGAGATTGATGTATCTGCATTTACACGGGCAGGTAAATGAGAAAATGTGTTTTACTTTTCACTGATAATTAAACACAAATCATGAATGTGTTTATATATATATATATATATAATATGTGTGTATAAGTTTGCCGTAACGTTTGTTATGCCATATTATTTGCTAAAAAATAATAATTTTGTTTTTTCTTCATCCATCAGCGTGCGTGTCCCTCATCCTTCCACTTTCTGCAACAATCCAGAGTGCTTCCTGAATTTTTAAGTGTCCCCGTGGGCTGGACATATAGGACTTTTAAAAGGGCTCGCATATCATGCAAAAATAAAAGGAAAAAACTGACATGAGCTCCTGATTATTTTGTCAAGAACATATCTACTGTACATGTTGTGAAGATTTGTTAAATGGATGCATCAAAATAAACAGTTATTATTAGTATGTAGCGGATCTGTTTTAATGCGTTTTGTTTTTAATTATTCAAGTTTAATCATGAATAAACTAATGCAGAGTCCAAGGGGTCCCTGGCTTCATTTTTACTCTGTCAGTTAATTTTAGTTGATCTTTTAAGTTAACTGGAGTTAACTTTATTTGATGACATGGTAAATTTTTTTTAAAACCTGCCCGAGCAAATTTGCTAGTTTTTGTCTTACAGCTTACCTCGCCTCTGACATTTTCTCCAGTACAAGTCCGTAGCAAGCAGCTCAAGCTAATTTATTGTGTTCTGTGAAGCAAATCCAAATGTAAGACAATCTCTCCCTCCTGTAATAGAGATGGTCACACTGCAGAGATATCATTTTGCACATTACAAAAGGGACTGTACCCAGCTCTTCAAGCACTGCGCACACTCTGCTGGCTGTTTATGGACTTGTGCAGTGTGAGAGACACGTTTCACACATGAAGAAATAATCTCCACCTCTGCTCCAATTTCACTCTTACCAACAGTAGGGGATAAATGGACAATTCACCAGGGTTCAGCAGAAAGGTCACCATGTTATTCTGTATCTCTAGTCCAAAAGGTTTGCTTTATTTTCCAACTGAGGCGCCAGGCAAGGATAGATGAATAATTAACAGCCGGTAATATGGAAACCTATCCACCAGGGAGGAACTGAAAGTGAAGCTCTTGACAGTGTTCTAGGGGACTGGCTATGGCACAGTGCCCAAATGATAAGGTATTGATTTTCAATCAGATAAACTTATATTTTGGGAGAATAATTAAGCCCATTTCATACTGAGTATATTTTTCTTGGCCCTGCAGGGAAATCTTGTATAATGCAGCAGTGCTTTGGTGTGAGCTGTTGTTAGTTATTACTTTCAATAAATGTATGTTTATTATGTGTGCAGATCTTGATGCTGTGGATTATTAATCCGTTTTTGGAAAGGAAAACTGTAGCTATTAAAGGACTAATGAGCATTTGCAGCAAGTAGGCAATATATAAGTAAAGTTTTCAAGGTGTGAGTGGATACTTGGTATATGGGTCGTAATATTTATGAAGCCCCAAATAACACTGAGTGGGTGATCCAGCATTAATGTTAGTGTGACATGCTCTTTTGTTCCATATATAGTCAGACCAAAGAAAGCGAGAGACTGTGAAAGCTGGAGAGACAGCCTGGATTACATCTTGTTTTTTCCATGTTTATATAACTACACAGTCCATGTAATCTTGTTGGTGCTGTGATTAGAGTAAATCTAAAGCTTCAAATGCTGTGCATGTTTTTCTGTGACAGACTGGTTGGATATGATCTCAATTATTCAGTATACTACAAAACAATCTTGCATCATGACTATCGCACATGAAAGGATTTACAGTGGGAGTAAAATGTGTCGGAGCAGCAACTCACTTTTTGAGTAATGTTTGTGCTTGACACTGTTTTTGCACAGTCAGCTTTGTTTGATTGCATTTCCATTAATATTGGATGACGAGATGGTGGCATGATTATTAACAGGTTAGCACTGGTGCCTCACAGCAAAATCTTCCTAGTTACCTGGCAACAGTAATACTACCTGTGGGTGTGAATTTGTTTATCTCCACATAGGTTAGCCACGTCACCAACTTCAAGCAGACAGTCTGAGATCCCCAGAGGTATGTGGCTAGTATAGTTTAAGTATATGTATAGATAGATAGATAGATAGATATGATAAGTATTGTTTTTGACAGATTGAAACAAGCTTGCTTGTTTCTATGTTGCCTTGTCCAGGCCTCTCTCAAACTGCAACCTGATAACCTTCAGCAACAGGAGGAATGCTTTTCACTCCTCGAGAGGGATCAAACCCTTTTTCCCACATTAACATCTCCATTGCTTTGCCCCTTCATTTCCCACCTGCCTACCTCCTCCTCCTACCCTCATTCACAGCTGTTGGCCATTATCTTCCTGCTTACCTGACCCCCCTCCACCCTTCATCTCTTCACCATGGTACCTTTGTGGCAGTGACATTTGAACCCAGCGATCCTGTTAAATGCGTTCTTTCTTACATAATTTCTACATCGGCCTCAACAAACCAAACCTTTCTCTTCTTCTTGTGAGGGGGAGGAAAGGAGATTAGAAAGGAGGTTACATGAAAGTTACTGACAAGAGAGCAAATTTCCTTTCTTTCATGTTTGATAGGTCACCCGGTTAAACAGAAGGAACATGGCTTTTGAGTGTATCATACAGTGACCAAGCAAAGAAAAATATGTTCCCTGAAATAGATGTCTACATGTCAGATCTGAAAGCAAAACTCTTGAGTCCAGTGGGCACTTTGTGAACAGGAAGACCAAAATTCCTAAGAGAAGAGGTTTGTTAGCATGGTGAGGTCACTCGTTCATGGGTCATTCTCTTTTTCCTACTTGTGGAAGGCTTGGGGTTGTCGTTTGCATGTGAATCAAAGTATATAAAGTTAAACCACCATCTGGCAGATGGCTGCACCACTAACATGCAAAACGAGTGCCTTCTTGTTTATGCTATGCTGGAATCTCTAGGAAAATGTGATTTGTTTCGCAAAGCACTTACCATGTGAGTGAAATTATAACAGCCATAGTGCTGGACAGGACGTAGAGTGCCTTCTTCACTTCCAACCTTTGCATATGATCTGCCTTACTGCTGAACACATCCATGTGGTATATCTAATTTGAATTAGGTTTTAGGCATGACTTTGTATTTTACAGCTGAGGATTCTTAGATTTTCTTTTAAAGAAAACAAGCAGTTGTTATTTTACTTTATGTTAGGAACATGGTTGCAGTGCACAGGTTAAAATGGTTGTTCTCTAAAGACTTTAAATTGTATTAATGCATGATCAAAGCACTGGTGACTGGACATGCAAGCTGTGATGTCAACACAGCATCGTAACCTTTGATACTCACACTTTAGACATGCATGACTCCCTGCAGTCATTTAACTGATAAATGTTGCTGGTGAAAAAAATGCACTGCCAGAATAGCAACAGACGATAAAGTGGAGTTACAGAAAGTAGTCGTACAAACCCAAGTTTTCTGCTGAAAATCTCTTCTTTTCCATTTATTGTGGCTATTTCCCTGCACAACGTTTGTGCCATCTGGGAATCCCTATGCTCCTGCATTGATGGATTGTGGAGATGCCTCTAGAGACTCGCAGACTTGCGCCTCCAGCTCATTTGTTGTGCCAGCAGCTCTGCGCACACCAGGTTACAAAAATTGGGAGATCTGCGGCCAGCTGAAACGCCACCAAAGCACCTAATGTGCCAGCAGTAATGACGTCACTTTTGGACTGAGCTGCTGTTCACAAGGGCAACAACGGCGAGCATAAATTAAGCATTATAGTTCAAACAAAGAGTATGCAGACAGGTGACAAATTCAAGGAGAAACCAGTAAAAACAACCAGTTTCACAGACATGGATTAAGCCTGTCCTGTACTAAAAGAAAAATTTAAAATTTAAATTTAATTTAAGATCTAAATTGAAATATTTTTTCCAGTTTAGGACTCAGCTTAATCCATCTCTGGAAACTGAATCAAAGTGACTTAAAACCTGCCTCTTTTCCACTGACGCAGTGCGAGTACCTAATCTAGAATTGTTCCACCAGTGACTGATGCCAGTAACAAAAAGCTGACCCCTTGCATGACAGCTCCACTGGTGTGTGAGTGGGCCAGTGGGTTAATGAAGCCCACTGTAGAACCTAGCTAAGTTAAA